>JAPMJR010000032.1:138306-290806 GCA_029783895.1 Triplophysa bombifrons | reverse complement strand
AAGTCGGGCTGGCAACAAAGACTTTACTCCAAATGCTCAGTTTATTTGGAGAGGGTGGAGCTGTAATTTTCCCGATGGGTTTAAAGATTGCAGCACTGACCCGGTGCACCATTCAATAATAATAATAATAATAATAATAATACACGATCACTTTCTGCATTATCCTGTTCATATCTTTTTCCAGCTATATGTTGGCACGTCAGAGCTGATTGCGGAAAAATGTTTGAGAATTTTCAATGTATTCTTCTATAGTCATGCATGGCCTATATAACAGCACTTATACTGCAAATAACATATGTGTTATTCATTGTTTACAATACATACACTAGAGTCAGATGGCTAAAAACTTTTATTAGATAAATATATTCACAAACATTCACAGAAATGTATTTATCTTAATAAAGAGAGTCATTCAATCTCTTCAATTGTGTTTGTGTCGCATGTGAATGAAAAATGTTTTTTATACGTGTTCTAAATACTCAAATGGCCTGAAAAACGAAATGTTTATAACTTTTACTTGTTTGTTAAATAAACTTTTTAAAATAATGTTTTTTAATAATTACACGTGCGGTAATACGGCGGTGACGCCGCTGGGTGTCGCTGTGTTTTCATTTCATTTTAATGGAACAGAACAGTAAGTACAAGAGCACAACATATAACCAATATCCTACATGTAAGGTGTAAAACAGATATATGAGAAAATACAATTAATAAAAATAAAAAATGAGGTTACAAAATGAATACAGAAGTCATTGTACTTAATAAACGGATATTTCGTTCTTTAGAATTTTTTGTTTTTTTATATTTTAATCAGTTTTAAACGTTCAAACTTGGGCATTTTTCCATCCCTTTAGACTTTGATGGTTTCGCCAAAGCCGCTGAGTAACTCTGAGCCCAGTTGCATAAACTTAGTCTCACAAACTAGCAATAAATTAGGATTAATCAGTCTTACTTTTCCTATTTCAAGTAGCCCAATCTACCTTTTAATGTAACTTATTTAAAGAACTTATGACCAGTCTTGAAGAAAAACCAGATGACTAACTGCTAAAACTAGTCTAAGCAGTTTATGCTACCGGCCTCTGGTGTCGCTGTGGCGCTGCCGGTGACGAATCTCACGCGCAGAAGAAGAAAGCGGAAGCGGAAGTAAACACGAACTGCTCTGGCTTTCTGTTGGTGATCTTTAAATGAGGAAGATGGAGAATTTAAAGTCCACAAACGCGATTAAACTGATAGTCACTGCTTTATTTTACACATGTGAGTATTAATGTCATCGTTTTGTTTTGAAATATGAGTGCGTGTTATTATTGGATGATGAATATTATTCACTTTTTCATGCCTCTCGTATAAATAAAGTTTT
This sequence comes from Triplophysa bombifrons, assembly GCA_029783895.1. NCBI lineage: Eukaryota > Metazoa > Chordata > Actinopteri > Cypriniformes > Nemacheilidae > Triplophysa > Triplophysa bombifrons. Next base: position 289,449 of record JAPMJR010000032.1, on the reverse strand, counting down.
TGTTTGTTTATTGTAGATTCACCGTAATATTTACATTAAAGAAAAATACAAATACTGAAGAATAATTGATTGACTGACTTCTCTGTCACAGTCATGTTGTTTTTAGGTGTTCAGAACAGAACAATGAAACTGTGGCGCATTCAGATCATAACGAAAGTAATAGAGACGACAAAACCTTTGAGTTTGTAATATAATCAGGTGTTGGTGATTATCAGAGTTATGTTAAAGGGACAGTTCACCAGAAAATGAAAAACTCTGTCATCATTTACTCTCCTTCGAGACAAATGTGTAGAAATGTCTTTGTTCTGATGAACACAGAGAGAGATATTTGGAAGAATGCTCCTAACCAGACATATTTTGCCCCCCATTGACTCCTATAGTTGGAAAAATACAACGGTAGTCAAAAGTGCCAGAGATCTGTTTGCTATCCTACATTCTTCAAAATATCTTCTTTTGTGTTCAACAGAATATAAAAATGATAAAGTATTTGTTCCTACTATGAGAGTGAATGGGGGTTGAGATCTGTCTGCTTATAAGCATTCTTCCAAATATCTTTCTCTGTGTTCATCAGAACAAAGACATCTAAACACATTTGAAGGAGAGTAAATGATGACACAATATTCATTTTTGGGTGACGTATCACTTTAAGTATATAGTATACGCTAAAACACGATGTCATTGTCTCTAAAGGTTATATCGAATAGATATTATTCAGTCTTTATCACATTATACTGTTATTTAAATAAATAGATAAATGCAGGCGGTATTTGTGGGAGTTTAAATTACATTTAGTCATTTAGCAGAGATTAGGGCCGCACAATATTGAAGTAAAATGTGATAACATGTTAAATAATGTGAAATGCAAAATGAGATACAACAATCCTTAAAGCTTGTCAAATCAACATAAATGATATTCATGATAAAAAGTGTCATTTATAGAGCACAATATTTGTGGGTTTACCCAAATACTTTGACTCTACATAAAGTTATACAATCGTTTATCAAATGCAGACCTTTGTGATATTTTTCTAGTTTTGTTATCGTGCAAAACTAGTTGGATTGATTCTAGAATGTGAGAATAAATCAATTCAATCTTACAATATTTTTTTCAGCATGAGAGAGGATGATAGTGCTGTCGTCCAATCACAGTTCTGTATTCTGGAGGGTCGTGTGCTTGATATATGTGAAATGTTCTGCTGGTTTAGCAGGTTATGAATGTGTGATCAGATGTGACTGTGGTGTCTGATGTGTGTGCAGGTGTGAGCAGCAGTTCAGTAGAACAGAAGATTTATGTTGAACTCAACAATACGGTTCCATGTGTCCGACTGCTAAACGCCACGCATCAGATCGGCTGTCAGTGTAAGTCTCTCTCTCACTCTGTTTCTATCTCTCGCTCACGCTCAAGACATCTTAGTTCAGATATGCTTCGTCACATTCAGAGCTTTCAGCGACCGATGACCTCTTTCACTCCCGGTGTTATTTAAACATGTCTCTGTGTTTCTCTCTTCTCCTTCTCAGCGTCTATATCAGGAGACACAGGTGTTCTGCAGGTGCTGGAGACTGAATCTGACCTGGACTGGATTCTCACTACAGGACCACATCCTCCATACATGGTTGTCATGGAAACGGCCTTCTTTAACAGGTACTTTTACACGTGTCTGTCTGTCTGTCTCTTTGTCTATCTGTCTGTCTGTATGTGTCTGATCGTCTGACTGCGTTTTCCTGTAGATTTGTCATGCTGAGAATGAAGAACTCATCCAGGGTGGCCGGAGTCGCTGTTATTGTGTCAAAATCTGAACCCGCTGACGGATTCTCACCTCACACGTCCTGCCCCAACCAGAACACAGGTCTGTGTGTGTGTGTGTGTGTATGTGTGTTTGTTTATGGACACCGTGTGTGTGCTTGCTTATGTGTGCACCGTGTGTGTGTGTGTGTGTCACCACCGCCTGTATGTGTGCACACTATGTGTGTGTGTGGGCGTGTGTGTGTAAACCGTGTGTATGTGCACCGCGAGTGTGTGCTTGTTTTTGCTCACCTCAACGTGTGTGTGTCTGTAATTATTTGTTCAAACCGTGTGTATGCGTGCTGTGTGTACACTGCGTGTGTGTGTTTGTTTGTTCACACTGTGTGTGTGTGTACACCGTGCGTATGTGTGTGTTTATTTGTTCACACCTTGTGTGTGTGTGTGTGTTTGTTTATGCACACCGTTTGTGTGCCATGTGTGTGTGCACCCTAAATGTGTGTTTATTTGTTCACACCTTGTGTGTGTGTGCTTGTGTGTGTGTGTACACTGTATGTGTGTTAATTTGTTTGTGTATGTGTGTGTTTCTTTGTTCACACTGTGTGTGTGTGTGTGTGTGTGTGTATGTGTGTGTTTCTTTGTTCACACTGTGTGTGTGTGTGTGTGTGTGTGTGTGTGTGTGTATGTGTGTGTTTCTTTGTTCACACTGTGTGTGTGTGTGTGTGTGTGTGCACCGTCTGTGTGTTTGTTTATGCACACCGTTTGTGTGCCGTGTGTGTGTTCATTTGTTCAGACCGTGTGTGTGTGCTCATTTGTTCAGACCGTGTGTGTGTGCTTGTGTGTGTGTACACCGTGTGTGTTTGTTTGTTCACACTGTGTGTGTGTGTGGTTATGTGTGTGTGCACCGTGTGTGTGTGTGTTTGTTTTTGCACACCGTTTGTGTGCCATCTGTGTGTGCACCCTGTGTGTGTGTACTCATCTCGCGTGTGTGTCCGCGTTTGTTTTGCGTGAGTGTACATGTGTGCGCACACTGTGTGTGTTCGTTTGTGTTGCATGAGTGTACATGTGTGCGCACACTGTGTGTGTTCGTTTGTGTTGCATGAGTGTACATGTGTGCGCACACTGTGTGTGTTCGTTTGTGCACACCGTCTGTGTGTTTGTTTGTGCACATGTGTGTCTGTGTGTGTTTCAATGTGTAAGCACACCGTGTGTGTGTAGGTGTGTGTGTGTGTGTGTGTGTGTATGTGCACATACTGTGTGTTATGGTCAGGTGGGCAGAATGATTACACATGTAATGGACTGAACACTTTGTTTAATTCAACAAGAGAATATGAATCCATTGTCAGCATAGATGAATGTGAATACTGTAATAAACATAATGACATGACAGATTGAGTCGTGTGTGTGTGTGTGTCAGGTGTGTATTCGGCGAGTTACGGTCCATCATATGCAGACTGTAACGTGACGCTGTGGAATCCTCTGGGGAACGGACTGTCATATGAAGACTTTGGCTTTCCTGTGTTTGCTCTGAAAGATGAGAATCAGACGGAGGTCATCCGTAAGGTGTGTGTCTTCTGGACATTCTTGTGTTTGGAGTGAATTCATATGATCTTCAGGTGTGTGTGTGTGTGTGTGTTGTAGTGTTACGAGGATCATAATATGTATATGAATGGAAGCGCTCCTCGGTATCCGCTGTGTGCCATGCAGCTCTTCTCACACATGCACGCCGTGACCGACACCGTCACCTGCATGAGACGCACTGATCTCCAGAACAGATTCAGCGTCAACCCAGGTACACACACACACAGACACACACACACACAGACAGAGTTTGTGTTGTGTTTATAACTTCATGACGGTCTCAATTTTGTCTCCGTGTCCTGTCAGAAGTTCTGTGTGATCCCTTGAACGATTTTAACGTCTGGACGTCCACTGGACCCGTCAACAACAGCGCTAAGGGTCACATCCAGAACGAGACGTTTGTCGTCGCTGCAACCAGAGTGAGCACACACTCCTCTTCATATCTACACACGTGACTTACAAACCGTTTATAGTCTTCTGTCCCTTTGTTTGTATACTTCAGATGTGGTTCTGTGTTTGTCTTTAGTTGGACGGCAGATCTTTTTTCTGGGAACAGGCTCCGGCGGGCGAGGGGGCCGTGTCTGGAATCGTCACCCTGCTGGCCGCCATTCAAGCTCTGTTCCCTGTCACTCGAGAAACCCCGACTCCTCGAGGAATCTTCTTCACTTTCTTCCAAGGGGTGAGCGCTCTGTCCTTTCATTCAGCACGTGTGAGGGTTTGTGTGTGTAAACGCGTCTGATCGTCTCACAGGAGGCCTTCGACTACATCGGCAGCTCCAAGATGGTGTTTGACATGCAGAGAAATGAGTTTGTGATGGACTTGGATAACGTGCACTCCATGCTGGAGATCGGCCAGGTGTGTGATCGCACACACACACACACACGAACACCAACAGGCACACACGAACACACACACATAAATACAAACACACACGCGTACAGACACACACACATGAAGACACACACAAACACATATGAACACTGACAGGCACAGACACAGATACATACTTACAAACACACATATATACAAACACACACAAGCACACATGAAGACCGACACATGCAAACATACGAAAACACACACAAGAACATACACACGAACAAACACGCACACACACATATGAACATAAACAATCACACACACAAAGGCATACACAAAATCACAGACACACAAATGAACACTCGTAAAACAAGAGGCCACAGCACAGAATAACAGCTTTCTCAAATACTTTACATCACATGTATGTGAACTGACTCTTGTCTGTTTGTAGGTGGGGCTGAGCAGTGGGCGGAACATGTGGATGCACTCTGACCCTGTATCCCGTGGCAACAGCAGTGTGGGTGATGAGGTGTGTGAATAGAAGACAGATTGTGTGTTTCTTTATGTGTCAATTAACATCTCATCCAGCATCTCTCTCTCTCTCTCTCTCTCTCTCTCTCTCTCACACTCTCACTCTCTCTCTCTCTCTGTCTCTGTCTCTCTCTGTCTCTGTCTCTCTCTCTCTCTCTCTCTCTCTCTCTCTCTCTCTCTCTCTCTCTCTGTCTCTCTCTCTCTCTCTCTCTCTCTCTCTCTGTCTCTCTCACTCTCTCGCTCACTCAGGTGTCGGCCCTAGTGAAAACAATGAAGTCTGTCGGTGCTGATCTGAATCTCTCATTGGCTGAGCCGGATGTCTCTCAAGCGTTACCGCCGTCCTCATTCCAGCGCTTCCTGCGTGCCAAACAGATCCCAGGCCTCGTGCTGACAGACCACCAATCAGCTTTCAACAACAGGTGTGACATCACACATGAAACAAGTGTAAATATGTTGTTGGTTTGTCTTGTTGACTCATCACGACCGGCCTCTATCAACAGATACTACGAGAGTTTATACGACACCGCTGTTAATCTGAACGTGACGTATCCGTCCGGTCTGAGTCCAGACCAGCAGATGCAGTACGAGACCGACACAGCCAAGGTACCAGAACACGTCTGTTGCCATGGTGACCGTGTGTCAATTTTGTCCTTTAAACATAATTTCACATGTGGTGAACCTTAGCTTATTTTCACATCACGTGGCGTGCAGAAGGTCTGATAGGATGATACCATACGTAACACCACACAGGTCCATTTTTAATGACATTTATTTAAAGAATTGTGACATTATAATTGGCTGATTTCTAAAGCGCAGTGGAATGGATGCGGAGGCGGTTGTATCAGGAGCTCATGACGATGTATCTTCGTATCCATATTTAACACAGCCCTGTTTCAAACCCTAGTGAGACACAAACAATAAAGTCAACAGAACCTTTCTGCCTTCCGTGAGTCCTTCAGACATTTAGAGATAGGATCACATGCGTCTTCTGAGTATTAAGTCAATCCCAGAATGCATTGCTATGAGGTCAGTTGTGTTGATTGACTCTGTAATGTTTGTTTTCTCTCGTTCACTCTCACAGTCTCTCGCTGAAGTGGCCACATTAGTCGCTCGCTCGCTTTACTTGCAGGCTGGAGGACAAGAGAGCGAGCTGCAAAACATCACCGCCGACCCCAAGACTGTGAGTCACATGACAAGAGACACACACTCACATGACTTACTGTGTTCAACTAAACTAACTTGACTTTCTCTTGCACGCTCTCCCTCTCTCTCTTTCTTTCTTTCTTTCTCTCTCTCAGGTTGCTCAGTTGCTGTATGGTTTTCTGGTTCAGAAGAATAACAGCTGGTTCAGGTCTGTGCTGCCTCCAGAAGTCACAAAAAAGGACAGTTCACTGTTAGGTAGGCTCCGCTCATCACACTGCAGTGAATGAAGAGAATACTTTCATCCACTGCTGTTTACACACGTCTACATCACATTAGTTTAGATCCGCGTGAATAAACTTCAGAAGAGCAGAAACCAAACAACAAACTAGTTCAACTCCTGTATTCCACACACACACACACACACACACACACACACACGTTGATCATGTTCCTCTTGTGTTGTCTGAAGGTTCTGGTCCTCCTCAGTTCTACATTGGTCTGGGTCCGAGGGTCCACGGGCCGGTTCACAGCGTGACGCGCTTCGTGCAGTATATTTTGGCAAACTTGACGGGAACCGTGACAAACCTGACAGAGAAGCAGTGTCAGAACCCCAGCGACATCAGCACCGAGAACAAAGATGTGAGAAAAACATCTGATGATTTGTTTCATTCTGACATTCATTCGACAACGCCAACATCATATAGGATTAAATCTTCATGTACTATAAACATTTAACGTTTAATTCGCTAGTTGCACAAGATGGCGCCGGTGAGCTTTTGGGACACCAGAGTAACACCCATTGCACATTGAGTCCGAAATATCCGTAGTTAAAAAATAAATACGACCTCACGTTGTGTCAATCATATGTTCACACCGCCAACGATATTTTCAGCCGTCTTAAAAAAAAGAACTCTCCTTCAGCGGATTCTAATCAGACGGTTGATTCGCGTGAACACTCAAAATCAGAGTGCATTGTGGGTAAAAAGTAGTGAACAAAGGTAGGGAATGAGTTGTTTACTCATTTGTTTTTATAGGGGACACCCAATATAGTGCACTATATAGGATATAGGGAGCAAATTTATACACAGATAATGTCCCAAAAGCTCACCAGCGCCATCTTGTGCAACCAGACAAGATGACACTTCCTGTCACTTTATTTTCCATTTCACGACCAATCAGAATGAAGTGTTCTGGAGAACGCTTTCAAAACGTTTGCATTTTAGCAGAGAGCTAGATTTTTCCCAGAATGCCTTGCACTCACGTTAAATGTGTTCTTTTAGTTGTACTCGTACTTCTGGGTGTCGGGTCCAACATCGATCAACAGCACCAGGGATCCGTTCTGTGTGCGAGCGTCCGTGCGTCTGTCTAAAGCCATCTCTCCCGCCTTCGAGCTGCTGGAGTACGGCTCGAGAGATTATTCCACATGGACGGAGTCTCGCTGGAAGACCATCCGAGCGCGAATCTTCCTGGTGGCCAGCCGAGAGCTCGAGGTAAAAATCAACCTTCACCGCGATAATAACACGCATCACGTGTGCTTTACTTGACGTGTTGTCATCCCTGTTGTTCCTGACAGCTGTTAACTCTGGGGGTGGGCGTGGCCGTCCTGCTGTTGTCTCTGCTGATGACGTATTTCATTAGCTCGAAGGCGGAGCTTCTGTTTAGCGCTGCGCGGGAAGCGCCCGCGACGACCTACTGAAGCCGACCACAGTGATCCATTCCCCTTTAACAGAGAAAGACTCGTGCACTGGAGCCACACAAACACTCATTACTTCAACAATAATTTATTCCCAGATCAAACAAGTGCAAAACCACATGAGGGGTCTGATTGGTTTGAACTGGTCTGGTCTGAATCGGTCTGGTCTGTTGTTCATATTCTTTTTTATGGTTTTATAATTACAGATGACTATAACTTGGGGGTCGCACAAACCTAAAAAAGTTGATTTTAAGTGTGTAACATTGTATCAGAATGACGACTCTGTGCGTGCGTGTGTGCGCGCGCGTGTGTGTGCGCGCGCGTGTGTTTGTGTGAGTGTGTGTGTTTGTGTTTGTGTGTGTGTGTGTGTGTGTGAGTGTGTGTGTTTGTGTGTGTGCGTGCGTGCATGTGTGTTTGTGTGTGCGTGTGTGTTTGTGTGTGTGCGTTTGTGTGCGTGTGCATTAACCTATGTGATGAATGTGCAATAGTTTTGTGAGTCCAATGTTGATATTTTAGTTTGGCAATATAATCCGGCTTGTTCAGTCCTGATCTGACCGAGCCGTCTGACAGTAAAACACTGACCTTTGTTTCTCATCAGTTTTCCAGTCGAGTGTTTTGGAGCATTAAAAACCGAATGATAAATCTTGCGCAACATCTGTTGGTTGACATGAGATGAATGAAAATCGTTTTTGATCAATGATGTCATTTTTTTGCTGAGAATTTGATGCCTTGAAAATCTGAATAAACGTGACTTTTTTTCGAAAGGTTTATTCAGTTTTTTTATGAAGAAATGTTGTGCGGTTAAATCCGTGTCACTCATCTCGCCACAAAGTCCAGAGAAAATCAAACGTTTTAAAGCCATTATATTTCATGTAACTTTACCCAAATTCAATAAATTTAAGAACTTTTATTTGAAGCACAGTAACAAAATCAAAGTAAGCACAATTTTTGGTATGACATTAAATAATAACACATTTATATAATAAATAATGTATCAGAATAAATAATGGGGTTACGTATTTGCATATTAATTAAGCGGTGTATTTTTATCTATGAGGATTTATTAGGAATGCAACACTTTTTACACATGACGCCCCGTCACACGCATCTGTTGGATTACACACAGTATTTCAAATATTTCAGTCAGTCTTCGCTTTAATTTAAAGGACCCAGTCTTTGCTGTTATTCAGGCTTTGATTACATTTTTGTGGTGTTTACCAGTAAACAAAAACGCTTTATATTTAACATATTTCACAAGTCTATTGTTCACCACTGTCCCTCTTTTAACAAAACCACGAATTTTGTCCCGTCTATATAAAGTCCCTTCTTCTAAAACGCTCTGATTGGTAAAGCTGACCCGGTCTGTCGTGATTGGTTCCCCGTTTACAGTGTGTGAAGATGTCCCACCCATACAATATCAGCGAGCTTCTGCTTCTCAGGCTGTTGTGATTAGTCTGTGCCTCTCAGTGCACGTGAATTCACAAACCTTTAGCAATAAACAGTTACAATTGCGTCAACTTCACATCATCAGTTAAAAACATGCGGATCCATCTAAGTGTAACAGATGTCTGCTAGTGCAGGTGCAAACGTCAATCTTTGTTAGAGATCATAATTTTTTCCTACTATGGCGAGGGAAATGACACCGGACCGAATTGCGTCAGACTGGTTATATTAATTAACACTAATAACAGGAGCGTTAGTTTTGCCTTTTATATTGAACCTCAGTTGGATAATAAAACAAGCAGATTAACCAGGAGACATTTACATTTAGTCATTTAGCGGATGCTTTTATCCAAAGCGACTTACAGGTGGGGTAGGCAATGGAAGCAATTGGGACAGCATAAGTACAACAAAAGCATAAGTGCAATCAAGGACTTAGGCGTTTTACAAGCAGGACTTCAGAGGACGTTTCACAGAAGTGTTTAAGAGGTAAGCGCACACACACACAATATCAGTGTATTACACAGAACAGCTTCACAGACGGTGTTAAAGTCATAAAGCTGTTATCTGACTGTTGGTTATCTTACAATGTGTGTCGCTGAACTCTTATGACCAGCTGTAGGACTGTGATGAAAGTGAAAGAAGTTTAGTGTGTAGCTCAGTCAAATGTTGATAATCTCTGATAACCAAACACTACTAAAGCGGCTCTTCCTCTTCTCTAATGAAGGCCCGCCCACTTTTTTGGCATAGTCCTGTTTGCGGAGGTTATCAAAAGCACTCGGAATAGTGACATCATGTACCCGGGAAGCAGACGCGGATTAAGGTGGTCAGGGGTCCCTAGGCAGCTCTTTGGGTGAGGCCCCCCTTAGGTGGCTTTCAGGTGCCTACGGATTGTATGAAAAGCAGATTACAATGTATTTATTTTGTAAAAACATGTGTAAGAAATGATTGCGATGGTAATTTACCTTAGCTTTGAGCAAGAGTGAGCCTGCATTGTTTTGTGCGTTGCAAGTGGAATCAGAGCAAATGAATGGTAATACGACTTTTCCAGATTTAAAACTAGTCCTGATAAATACTCTGTTTCAAGCAGCAGGCAGCTCTGTAAGCGAACATACAGTAAAACCAAGTGTTGAAATTGACCCTTGTTCTGTTTACTATCATGTGTCATGCAAGTTTTAATGATGTAAGAGGAATCAGGCATGTGATCAGCCAAGGACAAAAGAGAAGGAAGACCACACACACACCCTCGCCCTGGAAATATTCTTTAATGTTCCTAATTAATTGTTACATGATTAAAAAGAGTAAACTGTCTGCCAAAAATAGATATTTTTCACTTAGCAACACAAAAACTAACTATTATAACTTCCCAATTACTTCAAAATATTTAATGAATTCGGTTGATGGTTTGTGCAAATATCTTATGCTGAGGTCAAATAAGATGATATTTACAAACGGCCCTTGAGTAGTTTATTCTGGGCCTACTTTATATTTAATTGTAATCAGCAATAATTCCTTAAACAATAATTGAACTCAAAAAGTAAAGAATATTGTGGCCTCAAGAGACTTCCATACACAGCCACTAGGTGGCGCATCTATGTCATTCATATGCAGGTTTCGGCCATTTGTATAGTTTCAAGCCATCAAATCACTGAATGGCCTATTTTAGTGTCTGTATATAGATAATGTTTTAATGTTAAATCATATCATATAGACGTCACAACTTCCAGACTCGGGATTTTCTGTTTACGTTACAGAATGATGTTTAGTTCCCCACTTAATTAAAAATGACACCACACACATGTTTGAGTACCAAAGCTTCTATAAGTCTGTTGTCTTATATCGGCTGTATCGGATATATGTAGTAGTCTGTGTCAGATGTATCTGATACATCTTTGACAGTCTGTGTCTGTCTCTCTGCATGCGTACTTAACTGTGTTTGTGTGCGTGTGTCTGTTTGCGTGTGTCGTCTGTAACACACTCACTAATGGTTCTGTTTTAGTTTAGCAGAAGGAAATGAGTCAAGGTTTCGTATCAAATGCAAACGCTGTCAATAATCGGACATTCCATCTGAAGGAAATCTAAACCCGTCACCCAGAGAGGACTCGAAATAATGAAGAAGTTGGTATCATGAAACACACAAACAGAGCCGGTTATTTATGAGCTTTTATTGCGTTTCGTTTGTTCTCATTAAAGTTTGTTCGCAGTTTTAGGACTAAAACACTGATGAATGACTTCAGTGAGAATCATAAATCCTGAATCTTCTACTTTCAGTACAGCCCGGGAAGATGATTGGGTTTTTGGGGGGTCATTTATATAGTTTTTTTATTGAGGTTTACCAAAGTAGCATTAATATTTCTTATGAAAAGTGCAGTTACCTAGCAACCGCTCAGGGTACCCTAGTAACCACACGGAGTTGTGGTCAAATGTGAAAGGGAAATGAAACGTCTTTTGTCATTTATTGACCATCATACTTATTTTCATTCTTTAGTATTGAGATTAAATGTTGTGTATTTGTTTTTAAACATATGAAGAGTATTCACATCTTTTTAGATTTTGAAATAGACAAACTTCTTCACCGTTCCTCAAGTAAAACTGCTGTTTTATTTAGTCTGAATTGTGTTGATGTGTGTTGTGGTGTGAAACAGGAAGAGGCCGGCGTCTGGTTTATGGTGTGTAAGAGGTTAAAAATGGATGCTGGTACGAGTGAAGTGAGAAACACTTGTGTTTGGGTGTTGCTGAACGGACAGTTTGTGAAACAGGCCACAGTTTCCTGATAAATGAGAGTTGTGACACTCACCAGACATCTCTCATCTCTCTCCGAACACTTTGGACTTTTAAAGGAAAAATGCACCTGCTGGGAATGAGTTTGGTTCTTCTGTTGAAAGCTGGAGGTGTTGGTAAGATTATGGCCACATAAACGTTTTATAATCTTAAGATTTTGTGGAGAAAGTACACACTTTTATTTATAAAAAGCCAATGAAGACAAACAAGACAAAACAAAGTTGACTTGATAAGTGTGGTTAAGTAGGAATGTTTTCTTTTGTGTACTTTTATGTTAAAACATTTGATTTGTTTTTGCTTTCATTGTGGCTTTTGTTTTGATGATGACATGAAATGACCGATTTACATTTTTAATATGAATCACATGAGTTATGCACTTGTGTTGTACGAAAGGTTTTGTGTAAAAAGTTTTATTATTGTTTTTGTGTAAGCCGCACAACAGCAAACTGGATTGTGTTATATACTGGACGGGATTCTGATCCTCTATGGCATCGTGTTGACGGTTCTTTACTGCAGATTAAGGGTGAGACTTCATGTCTATCATCTGATATTATATTTATATTTATTATATTTATATGATCTTGAATATAACTATGCTTTTATGTAATAAAATATATCCTTTAATCTAATAATTCAACATTTACAAAATTATTTTATATAATTAACTATTATATAATTATATTGTTAACAATCTGCTAAATGTGAATGTAGATTAATATATTTTTTTATTCATAAATAGCTGACTTTACTTTCTACAAATAGGATATAAAGAACCAAAGTGAAAGCAATCGTATTAGTTCTATTAAATTAATAATTACAATTATTTAACAATAATGTCTAAGAGGTCTTTGCTTTATTATGGGCTGTGACTTTAGTCTCCATTCATGTTTTAAGGGACAATGCCAAAAAGTTGTTTAATAAAACAAAGTGAAGATCTACTCAATGTGTCACTCAAACAGCACTTTTATTTTTTACAATTGAGCAAATTGACAAGACAAAAATATGACAAAAAACTTCACACATACTGTCCGTAAATACTCTATAACTAAACACCACAATCACTGTAAATTCAAGTCTTTCAAGTTCAAGCACAATTCCTAAATTGAAGTATTTTTGAGAACACTTTAGCCCGGAATGAGTTTTATTTTAAATTGGGATTATGACTTTAACTAGGATATTTAAGTCTCTTTTATGAAAACAAAATAACAAAATAAAACAATGGCACTGATATGTTTCAAGATACTGCAGAAGTTATTTTCAGTTTCAAACATTAATTATTATTATGTTGTGCTAGCATTAGCATTAGTTTACTTGTGTACTGGGCTAAACTGTCTCTTTTTAAATTATGAATACATTTTGAAGTAGGACCGTCAAACAATTAATAGCAATTAATCGCATCCAAAATAAAGATTTGTGTTTACAAAATTCTAAACACACAAACATGTATTCCCATTTAAGAAATATTTAGAAGTATTTATCATTAAGTAAATAAACGTTTATTGATTTTATATTTGATTTTTTTAAATCTATGCTTGTATGTGTGTGTATATAAAAACAAAATGAATGTGCACAGTGCACAGACATGTATTGCGTAAACACAAACTTTTATTCTGGACGCCATAATCACAATTAATCGTTCAACAGCACTAGTTTCAAGAATACTTTAAGTGAAATCTAAAAGTAGTACATCAAAACTAGACTAGTATACTAGAAAGTACGCTAATAGCACGCTTAGAGAAATGTGTTTCTTATCTGAAAAAGGTGAGTTTGAGGAGCTGTATACAATGCTTGTGTTTATTTATTGTTTGTTTACTAACAGCGGCTCTGGATCTGACAGAATCTTTAAACGCATTTGATTAAGACCTAAAATAAATGACAACACTCTGGACTGTCACAGTTTGTTGAGAATCTAAAGAGAGAAAAACAACACAAAGGCATTATTGTTGTTAAACTGAAGAGATACAGAACGAAAACTTGTTAATTATTTTTCATTTATTGACAGATGCGGCCGGCTAATAATCCAGAGGTGAGTTGTGTTGCACTGTGTGTGTGTGTGTGTGTGTGTGTGCGCGCATCTGTGTTCTTCCTGTGACGGACCACAGAGCGCTCATAAAGCACCCAATTCGTATCATTTAGATCTTAAACTGTCTGAATGTTGTTGCGCAAGTCTCATTTATATGACATGAAGAATGCACCAGACGCTTTCAATTCAAGTCATTTAACAAACAAAATGTACATTTGACACTTCAGGTTTTAGATCAAATTTTACAGACAGACTGAATAATAAAACCAACTCAGAAAGAAGAAGAGAAAGAGGAATTAGTTTGCATGACTAATGTGGAAGAGAGTTGAGCAAATGACTTCTCAGAAATGTTTCTGTGTCTGTTAATGTTCATTGTCCATTTTGTCTTTTCAGAAGCATGACGGAGGGATCTATGAGGTATTCCTGTGTTTAATAATCTTCAAATCATTAGATCGATGAGTTACTGCCGTGATAACGCAAGCTCATGTGTTTTTATGTCTGCTCCTTTCAGGGATTGGGCCGTCAAGATCCAGACCATTATGAAATTCTTCCTGGAATGAAGAAAAAACCCATTGCCTAACATCTGCCCCTCAAACTATTCTCTTATTCTGTAAAATACAGACTCACATTTTGCTATAAATGATTTTGAATATGTTTATATTAAGCAAACAATATACGTGACAGCCTAGTTTTCGTCTGCAAGACAATTATTTCACACTCTTAAAATAAAACGTCAAAAGTGAGTTCTTCACAGTGATGCCTTAGAAAAACCTTTAGAAATCTTCTTTAAGAATATTATCTTAGATGTTTGTAGAACTATTTTCGATACGAAGAAGGCTTTAAGCAATGGGCTGGTTGCACAAGATGGCGCCGGTGAGCTTTTGCGACGACAGAGTCTGCAGACTAAATTCCGGTCGTGTAACCTATAACGTATCGAGTTGTTTTGGCTTAACAAAGCGCTCCGCCATGTAAAGAGGATCTGTCATATCGCTTAAATATTACTTCCTTATTTTTTCAATCTAAGAAACACCCATATTTTCCAGCCCCAAATCCTCCTTTTCCAACACAGTAGCTGCGTCCCAAATCACGCACTTCTGCACTATTCAACGCCATTTTGTAGTATCAATAGTGTGAGTAGTCAGTTCACATTGAAAATGCTCAAAAAGGACCATAGTCTAAGTGCATAGAATGTCATCTGGGACACAGCTAGTGTCGCCATCTTGTGCAAAGACCGGAAATGACTCTGCCGACTCTGGCGTCTCAAAAACTCACCGGCGCCATCTTGTGTAACTAGCGAATAGAAGATTCTGTGTTTCTCATGGAGTCATGCAGGTTGACGAATAATCTTTATTTTTAAGAGTGTCTGTGTTTAGATCTTTTTATATAGTAATTTTTGCTTGTGGTGAAAACTTTCAATAAACTAAATGAAATAACTAAACCAGGAGTTCTCAACTATTTGGCAACCCATTTATCAATTATTGTAAGAATCAGAGACCCAGATGCCACTTAAGGCTAAAATACACTACAAGATTTTGCCCCAATTTAAGTCTGGATTTGTTGCAGAAAGTCTGTGTCAGTCTGCAGATTTGAACAGTTAGTGAGTTTCTATCTGAAACTTTCAAAAAGTCTGCAAATGTATGTCTAGTTTTAAAAAATCTGTTCAGATTTTAAAAGTATTTTAGTGTGTTCCAGCCATTATAGAAAAATAGTCAGTTCTTCTAACCCAATCCCTATGTGTCGACCTTTTCAAAGATGACAGTGCGTTTGTAATGCACAGTCTTACTCCGAATAAGCTTAATAAGATGATGACAAGTAAGGTCATGTAAACGCGTAAAACGGGGTTCTTTTACCGGGGAAAGCTCATAAACGAACCCGCTTACCAGAGGTAGTTTTTGGCCATAAGTCCCATTTCTCGCTTAACGTAAACGTCTTTACCGGTTTCTCTCAGTTTTGATTATGTGCGCATGTGAGACAACTTCCATCCCAAATGGAAGTTGCAGTAAAAAACGCATAGGTCCATTAAAGTTTATTTTTAAATGATTAAATGTTAAATTTAAGCTTTATTCTAAATTTGAATAGTTTGTTTATTAATAATAATATCCCCAAAAAAATGTGCGAAAATGGGCGGGAACAATCAGTCACTACAGTTGATCAAGTACATACACGCACAGTCACATACAATTACATGTTTCACCTTTTAAACTTTACCATCCGGTCCTGTTTCTATTGCCGCCGCAAACCAAGCCGTGTCTCTTTTTTTGTTTTTGTAATTTTTTGTTGTGTTGTTCAAAACGGGATTCCTCCATTTTTGGATTTATTGTACCGAGAGGTCACGCTATGACGTTTTGATCTTCTATTGGTCTCATGCACTCACGTGACGCGAATTCGCAGGTCAGAGTTCACCAAACTTGAACTTTGCTACGCAGCGAAATGCGCAATAGTTCCGCACCGGCTTGCGTTTCCGGTCTGTCTGGAATTGTTAAGAACTGTAAAGGTTAATACGCGACTGACTGAAGTTGTCACTGCAACTAGAGCTTCTTATTTCATATTTAACTTTAATCATTTAAGTTTTCATTATTCACTGATGTTTATTTAAATGTTTTTCATGCCGTTTTCACTGATGGATTTCATCCTCATTTTTTTCCAGTTATCATATTTCAATTTAAAGTATTTAACCATTTAACAATTTCAAGTATTTAAATAAGGTCCATATCTCTCTTCCACTCGTCATGTGATTGCTACACGCAAATACAATAATACAAATATTATTTAAATAAATAATATATATTCCCGTTCGGTTGAAAGGGTGATTTTTTTTTTTTTTTTTTTAAATGTCTGCATGCTTTACAAAACATGGCATCTTTTGTATTGCTATATTCAATCCATTTCAACTGTTCATACCAGTAAGAACTGAGCGAGCGCGGCTTTCCATCAATTACGGTAATCGGATATTTTCTGTTCTTCTATCGCGGACAGATCTGGATGTGACAATTTTGATTTACTAATTCGGAATCTGGCTGAGTGAGAATATTAGTCCAAAATAGCTCCATATACCCTAATATAGTGCACTAATTGAGGGGACATCAATTTTTAGTGGTGTCCGAATTCATAGTGGACATTATTGAATGCACTCATTCAATCCCACGATGCATCATAATCGAGTGTACAATCGACGTACAATCACGGCTAGCTGCTCGCCATCTATCGTGATGCTCGCGCTGAATGAATTCCCGCCTCTCTGCAGAAGATGGCGGCCGCAAAATTTCCAGTGCAGTGTCTCAATGAACTCAGGTGTTTTTACCCCCTCCTTAAACTGTAATGTATTAGTGAACCAATGTAGGGAATAGTGAATGAGGGTATAGTGGGCGATTTCGGACACAGCCGTGGATTTTTGAAAAATTGCCTAATGGAGATCAGTTTGTTTAGCCATGTTAACATGATCATTGATAGAGAATCAGACAGCAGATGTTCTCACATCAGTCTTCTGCTTATTTAGTCGTGTGCGCGTACCTTCATTTCACCAGCACCTGCATTATCTTCAATTATCGTGAATCACACCGACCGCTGGCGCGCTCTAGACGGCTCCAAGTCTAGACTTCCCTTGAGGATATTCAACCCTTGTGCTATTATTGCTCTTATTCACTTTCATTTGGGATTGATTTTAAAATGCATATGACCAAAAAAGTACACATTGACTCCTTAAGTTTGGAGCCATGTGATATCTTACTTGGAATACAGAATCCTATTTTGTCTGACAAAAAATGATGTTCTTAACCTTTTTATTATTTAGCCAAGTTTTACATCCATAAAACCAAAGTAACACAAAACCCTCATATTTTACATTCTGCCATACTGATCTTGATTTTTATTTTAAAAACGTATTAAATATAAAAACACAGAATTTGAAACTTGAAAAAATGTAAAAGGTTTTGTAGCTTTCACATTTTTGTAATTGAATGCCTTTTTCATTTATTTTTTACATTTATTTGTTTATATTTTATATTTTATTTCTTCTTTTATATTTTGTATTATTAATAATTATTATTCATCGTTCCCTTATTTTATATTATATAAAATACTATACTATACTATAATTATATAGTTTATATTGTATAATTACAGTGCTTTTTTTACTTATATTAATCTCTAATAAAATAAATAAAAGTATACTTCCAGCTGTCAATCCTAATCTCAATAACCAATGAGAGCAACGCGCAGGGAAACCCCGCCCCCACAGGAGTGGTTTGCACCAGAGATGAAGCTAAACTTGTGTTTGTGTGGCGCTTAAATAAACAAAACTCAAGCAGCGAGCTCATAAACTGTGTTGCCGAAAAAGAAGTCATCTGTTGAAAAAGAATGTTGTGTATTTTAAAATGTTTATTTCTCACCGTTAAGTTTATTGTTTACACATATCTAATTTCTCGTTCCTTATCGTTTTTGTTCACGTTTAGGAACTTTTCCATTCTTCTGCTCACTGGGGGACAAAACTGAAGTTCAAACATGTTTTAAATTCATTGACTATTTCTAATGTAATATCCCGAGTATGATGCAGAAACACACGACTGGTAAATAAAACACACAACAGGCCCATGTGTTTATCTGAGCCGTCACTGAAGTCACATTGAGAGTTGTTTAGTCATATTTAGTAACTCTCTCACTGAAAGGTTTTGTGAATGTTGAAGCGGATGCACATTGTTTCATTTAGTGTTTGTGTGTTGAGGTGTGAACAGGACAAACCAGTTCGGATGCAAATTCCTTGAAGTTTCTGCTGAACAGTCACACAAACATGAAGAATCTTAAAGAGAGAGAGAATGTGTGTGTGTGTTCAAACCAAAGGTCAGTGTGTGTGTGTGTGTGTGTGTGGTGGGTGGAGCACACATGGGTGCATAGGTATGTGTGTGTGTAGCTCACCTGAGATAAGAGATATCCACACACACACAGAGAGAGAGAGAGAGAGAGAGAGTTGAATGTGTCTCTCTTCCGCAGAAGGAAAATGAGATAAAATAGTTTTTTGACATTGTGCTTAATGAGAGTCATCTGCAGCTTTACTGTTTTTTGAGAAAGTTGTGGATTTTACGAAATGAAGCAATCTGGATTCTAACAGCGCGGGAGAAGAACAGACCATCATAGAAGTCATGAGAAACAACACAACGATCGAGAACTGACCTCTGAATCGAGCTACAACATGACCAAACTACTCGCCTGTATCGCTTTCATATTCAGCAGAGCAATGCGTAAGTCTCTCTCTCTCTCGCTCTCTCACACAGTTCTCGCTTTAGAAAGAGACGTTCATAATATTCCAGTGAAATAGAGGTGTATATTGAATAGTGAACCCTCTTCAGTGTGTACATGTGATTGTTCAGCTAAAGGTCGTGGTCACATTTTTGTGCGCTCAGTAAAAACCATTACTTTCCTTGGAAATATGTGTGTTCAGTGATGAGGTGAAGTGTGCATTGTTGCGTTAAATGTGGCGTGTCAGGTGTGTTTGTGATCGCCGTCTGCAAGGTGAACAGGAACGAGAACCAGATCTGCCGGGTGACATTCTCCCCGAATGTCTCACTCGTTTCTGCTCTCCGTTTCGTTCTGGTGTCGTGACAACAGGAAGCTGAGGGCGTTGAGAACTTCTCAAAAGAATTGCTTTTGCACTCCCAAACAATGCACACAATTAATAAAATGTATCTGAAAATGACAACAAACTTTTTAAATGCTTGAACGACAGCAGATGTGTTAAAGGCCAGAGCAACAGAATGAAAACCTGAAACAAAACAGCACAGTGTTTGATTGACAGGACGAGTTTCTTACCTCGCTTTAATCTTGCTATCGCGACTTTGCATCAGTCTGATTGACATCTGATCTCCAGCACAACTTCTACACAAAGTATACTTGTATAAAGATCACATATAGTTTCTTTGTATATAATAAGTAGACTAATATTGATGTACTAGTGGTATACATGCAATGTACTATTTAAATACTACTAAAGACTTATCTCCAGGGCTGGAATGGGAAGAAAAATCGACCGTGGCATTTTTGGCCCACATCGGCCCTCCACCATATCTGTCGACCGAGATGGGGGGGACGGTGGCATGCATACGTGTCTTTTGCATTCGTGTTGTGTGCATTTGCATTTATAATACGTCCATCAGGGCGTCCAAAGAGTCCGTTCCGGCCCCAAACGATAGTGGCCCACCAGGAAAACGCCTGGAACCCCAGATGGCCAAAGCGCTCCTCTTTTTCTCCATCAAATGATTCAGTACAAGTATAGATGGAACACAGTATAAGTCAAGTATACTTTTCTGACATTTAAGTGTATTGAGTAGAATTTAAAAAGAAGACTTTTTTCAGTTAAAATGAAGTTCACACTTTTCCACTTTTCATCTGAGCACAGATCGTGAGAAACTGAATGTATGTGGTTTGGGTCAGTGTCAGTTTATTATTAACTGAACGTCTCACGCACACATTTACTCCGGTTGACCTCGACTCTCACCGCGGTAAATACAATCACTGTTAGATGTTCACACTGTGTGTGTGTGTGTGTGTTTGTGTGTTGTCAGTGTGTGTAGATGGTGAGTTTATCGAGCCGTCTCCATCAATATCCCTGCGCTCATACATCAACACACAGACTCGACTGCCATGTCGCTTCCTCGTACAGCAGGACGAGCGGGTGGTGCAGGTCACCTGGTCCAGACAAAAACCTGGAGGAGAGAGAGAACAAATCATCATTGGACACTTCACCGAGGGACCCAAAGGTGTGTGTGTGTGTGTGTGTGTGCGCGCGATAATGATCTGCAGTTGTCTTGACTTTTCATTGCAGACTTAGATCTCAGATATCTTCTGAAATGTTTCATTTGTGACATTTCTGACTCTTTAAAAATATTTTTATAATATATATAAATATGTGATGAGCAAAGGTTTCTATTTGATCTCTATTGAATCTCATGATGTCGATAGGAGAAATAAGAGAGAGAGATCAAAGAGGATGTTTTGTTGTTCTCACTGTCATGATGGTTTTGTGAAATAGTTTTGACCAAATCAGAAAAGCCGCGTTCACTGAAGTCAAACATCGTCACCACGCTTCAGTTAATGTGATATCACAGTAATGTTGTGTATTTGTGACCGACAAATATATATTTTTTTATCTGTTTGGTCGACTGAGTTGATTTCACCAAACAAGGAGAACTTACAATACCTTTTAAGATATTTATGCAGTATTTCCATATTTTATTTATTTTATATGGCCAAAACTTCAACTCCTGAGCTAACCCTTACAAAAGTGTTTTGCTAAAAAATCCCTAAAAAAACATGGAAATTTTCTGTAAACTGGAAAGGGATTATAGGATAAATGGATAAAAGGATATATATTCAATTGTTTTCCCCATTTTTCTTGTAAGTGTGTTGTCTTTTTCTGTAATTTTATCATTTTGACTGTATTTGAAAAATAAACAGTAAGAAAAATAAATCTTGTAAATAATAACGTGTTTTCCCTGTAAAATTAAATTTCTCCTGTTATAAATGCGCGGTCTTTTTCTGTAAATTTATGGTTTTTGACAGTATTTTAAAAATACGTAAAATTCTGTAAACTTACATTTTTTTTACACATCCATAAATATATTATAGTAAAATTGTTTTTATAAATGCTAATCAATCTGCTAAAAAACAGATAGTTACCATGCTTTCAACACAGTAAACTGTGTTTTATTTTCCCAAAGAGACTGAGTGTTCACTGTTAAACCTTCCTGTAGTTTTGCAGCAGGTTTGCCCGTAACTTACTGTAGATTTAATGACTAATTCAATTAGTACTGTTTTCAATTTGGCTTTGCGGTAACATGCCGCAATGTACCGCATAATGAAACAGATTTCACAGCGTAACTTATTGTAAAAATCTGTAATTGTGAATGGGAACAATATGCAGAGTTTGGGGTATAAAGAATTGAGGAAATTAAAAATATTTATACTGTAAGAATTTTTAAAATAAGGGGTCACTATTTCATTATTATAATGTATGTATGACATTCTGTATGCTATACAACAATCTTAGCGTGAACATACTCTACATTTTTCTGATCACAATGACCATAAGCTTCTGTGGATATTAATAAAGTACTGTGTTCTTGTTTTGTTATATTAGCAAACATGTAATAAGGGGAAATTATGTTTTCTGTTTTTGCGCAAGCAAAATGGCACAAATGTAGCATGCACAATGTCTATTTTTACTTTAGATTTTAGGGTTGTTGGTCACAAATAATTTATTTTAATCTTTTAATTTCACAAAATTTACATATTGTTCTGCAAATTAGTTATGCTGGAAATCCTGTTTAATCATGCGGTACATTGCGGGCCGTAATTTAAAGCGTTTCTTAGCATTTGTCTTGTTTATGAAAGAAAATATAAGAACTACATTGTAAAACTTTGCTGTAATTTCGCAGCAGGTTTGCCAGTAACTAACTGTAGATTTAATGTACAATTTAGTTTTAAGCATAAACTTAGCTAGTTTATATCTTTTTCAAGACTAAATATCTCGAGTCACTTTTCTTGTTATGTAAATGTATCGTTATTTAAGAGGTTTAAAATATTTTAACAGAAAACAAGAGAAAAATACTTAGGAAGAATGTCATTTTTGGCAGTGATGGTGTGCTAATCCCAGTCTCTTCTTGCTCATTTTGAATCTCAAAAGTCAAAGGGTTTTGCAAAAAACAGTACTAATTGGAAACTATATTAAGTAGTAATCAAACCTGCTGCAAAACTACCGCAAAGTTTTACAGTGTATTTTAAAACAAAACTGTAAATAAAATCTACAGTAAATTACTGGCAAACCCGCTGGAAAACTACAGCAAAGTTTACAGTGTGTGATTATTATTCAGGTGATTATTTAGAAGAGATGTGATAGTGTCTGACATTACGAGATGAGACTCAGACCTTCTTCTTGAAACTGTGTGTTTGTTCCTTTCAGCGTCGCCTGATTTTGTGAGCAGTGTTCAGTTTGAGAGTCCTGAACCGACCGTGGACTCGACGCTGTTGATTCTGAACACAAAGAAAGTGGACCAGGCCGTATACACCTGCCACATCACCACATTCCCCTCCGGAAACTTTGAAAGACAAATCAGTCTAACCGTCTGGAGTATGATGATAATTCCCCTTTTCTCTTCCTTAAAGATCTTAATATCATTCTTAAAAATCTTAATATTACAGTGCTGTTGTTTTGTTTCACTCTGGTAGTTCTGCCCATCTCCACTTTGGATCCGGTCATCCTGCAGGAAGGTCAGCGGTTCGGCTCGGCCGCCTCCTGTCGTTCAGTCGGCCATCCTCCTCCTCGTCTCTCCTGGGACACGGACATTCCCGGGCAGTCTCAGAACCGAACCGGAGAGGACGGCATTGTGACAGCGCAGTTCTCTCTTCACCCGTTACGCAGCATGAATGGCCGTCGTCTGGACTGTCTGGTGTGGCATCCGGCTCTAGACGGACCCCAAAGACTCCAGAACAACGTCATCGTGCACTGTGAGTTCGCCGGGAAGCATCTTCCTGAGGTCTTTGACACACGGAAATGAGTTGATAAAATGTTGATGTGTTGAACGTGATGTAGATCCACCGGATGCAGTGATCGAAGCTTCTGGTTCCTGGAGATCCGGACAAACAGGAGCAGAGCTCAGATGTGCTGTTAAAGGAAACCCACAACCTCACAACATCACCTGGAGCAGGTATCACGTCATCATCAGCTCTTCAAGGGACAGTTCACCAAAAAATGACAATTCTGTCGTCAAGTTGTTTCAAATGTGTATAAATGTCTTTGTTCTGATGAACACAGAGAAAGATATTTGGATGAATGCTTGCAACCAAATAGTTCTTGAACCCTTTGTAACTTTATATTGTATTGTTCTTTTGAACACAAAAGAAGATATCTGGAAGAATGTGACCACCATTGTCCTTTTTTGTACTGTGGAAGTCAATGGGGTCTTAGATCTGTTTCAGGCATTCTTCAAAATATCTTAATTTAAACAGGTTTGGAAAAAACTTGAGAGTGAGAAATTCATGACAGAATTGTTATTTTTGGGTGAACAGTCCCTTTAAAACAATACCTTGACCAGCCCTGCTGAGGGTCCACATTTCAGAACAAACTCACATTTAAACTCCCAGTCACATTTAAAGTCCCAGTGAAATAAAAAATGACAATTCCTAATTTTTCATGAAAAGCGTTTACAGTAAATAGTTTATCAATGTGGGTCATTGTCTTTTAAATTCATGTTCCTCATAATCTTCAGTCGGCTTGGGCGGAGCCTCTGTTAACTCCTCCCCTTCAACTGTCAGTCTGCTACCAGTTCCAAAATCAATGCAACAGCTGTTTTTACACATCCAATCAATTCGCAGTGAAAAACGCAAGCCACGCCCACTCATTTTCTCTTCCTTTTAACTCGGAATGTGTCAGAATAGCTTAAAACGATCGCAATTTCCGGTTCAAGGAGACTTAAAAGCCACTCATTTGTGTCCTTTTTGTTTCATTTTGAGGGTGTCAAAATCTCATCTAAATTTCATCACACACTTTTGTACGGGACACTTAGGGACAGTCTGTGAAAATGTGTATAAACTTTATGATTAGATAAAAAAATACGTATATTGCAATATACAGTTTGCTATATTTTGCAAACAAAACTAGGAGCGACTTTAAAGATTTGACTACATGAATTTGGCAAACTGAGCGATTGAGAGGAGAATGTTAGTGCTCGGAGTTTTGAAGACGTTGTCTTTATTAGTGTCAGATGTCTAAAATTACTTATATACCGTGTCATCGGAGGCGCGCGCGCTCCTGACCACCACTTAACTTCCGGTTTGTGCTTGCCTAGTGTCTCATAATATAACTATTTATATTTGATTTCATTTATGTTCATATTAATTAATATGATTATTTTAATGTATAATAATTGTAGTAATTAAACGATGTGTTCAATTTTGTTGTATGTTGATTTTAATAAACAAACAGTTTGTTGAATGTGTCCTGTAGTTCGGACGCATTTAAAGAAACCGTACGGTACTGATATCTAGCGGCTGAGTTCGGTATCGCGGTCTAAAGTAAAAAAAATTGAAAGACGAGTTTAGCTAAGTAACACTTCTTCTCTCGGTTTCCTTTAATTGTTATCAGAAATAATCTACAGGCGCTCTATTGTTTGTGAATGTGTACCGGACGTTAGGGTGGGGTCACAAAAATGCGCATGCGCAGTAACGTTTGTTTATGTTGTCAAGATGAAATCGTCTGTAGGTGAAATAAAAAGATAATGAAATGATATAATTGTGTAAACACATGAAGAGTCTGCAGATGTAAGTGAATGTAGATTTTAGAGGTCAAATCATCTGGATGTGATGAGAAATATTTGAGTTGATATTGAGATCTTTTGAGAGATTCTCTATGTGTGCAGAACGCATCAGACACTGGATTTGTTCTCTTGCATCTGTTCTTCACACTGAGGAAGGATCTAATGACACATCTTCACAACTCCACGTCACGTTTCATCCTCGCCCTGTTTCTTTTCTGTACTCTAACTTCATCACAAAGAGTTTTTGAACTGAGGGAGTAATGCACATTCACTCGCGCCTTTCAGGAGTAAAGAAAAGAGCGGGTGTTTCATTACAAACTGAGAGTATCGAGTCAGCAGGAGCGCTTTCTCCCCAAAAAAACCCAACAGAGATGAAAAGAGAGAAAAGAGCAGGATGCTGAAGTGATGAGGGTGCGGCAGTGAATCCAGACGCTTCATAAGCCGTAAATAACCCCTCTGTCCTCTAATCATTGTTTTAACAAATACACACCTGACATCAGAAGAAAGGCGCTGCTCTGAACTCAAGCGTGTGTGTTTCACAAGACAAGCGTCGCTTTTAAAACCTTTAACAATGAGATGAAACAGTGAGTGTGACTGCAGTTTGTGCTTCAGAAAGAGACCATACATCTCATTCGTCACTTTGAAGGAGACTCCAGAAACATGTCTAGGGTATTGAGAGGATACCTTAGCAACCGCTGGTAAAAACCCTAGCAACCACACACGGCGGCCCGCCAGAGTTGAGACAGTTTTGTGGGTGTCTTGGACGGTTTGTGATGTTGTGTTCTGTTGCTCGTGTGAGTTGTGAGGTATACAGCTGATGAATGCTGTTGTGTGTTTGACATGAATCGTGCAACAGTCACATGACAATTATAGAGACAAAGAGAGTAAAAGTCAGAAACATGAGAGGCTTTCATGTGCCGTTTGTCGTTGCTACAGCCACCAGAACGCATGATGTGTGTGTCTGTGTGTGTTTGAGTGTGTGTGCATGCGTTTTTGTGGGCTTGTTTTAAAGTGGGAGTGCGTGCATTTGTGTCTGTAATGTGTGCGTGTGTGTGTCTTTGTTTTTTTTGTGTGTGTGTGTTCGAGTGCATGTTTGTCTTTGTGTGTGGCTTTGTGTTTGCGTGTGTGTGTGCGTGTCTGTTTATGTGTTTGTCTGTAATTTCTGTGTGTGTTTGAGTACTTTTGTGTTTGTGCGTCATTTGTGTGTGTGCTCGTGTGTGTGTGTGTTTGTATGTGTGAGGGCGCGTTTGTGTGTATGTATTTTCAGCATGAATTAAATGTTGTTTATTTATGAAATATTGTTGTGTTTTATCCACGCAGGTTGTTATCTTTAACACAAGTGATTTGTTCATCTTAACTTCCTCTCAGTGTGTACTCAGATATACAATTGTGAAGGAAACAAGTGTGAAACTCTTTGTTGTGTGATAACAAATATCAGAATTATCTTTGACATTAGGAAAATAATTTCACCATGAATCAGCGAAACACAACATAAAAGGTTTTTAAACTTGCACATGTATGACAGACTGGTGACATGTGTGTGGTTGTGTGTTTGTGATGTAGGACGGGTGGACATTTCCCGGCGGGTGTGTTAGTTCAGGGTGATAAACTGGTGTTCAGTCGTCCTCTGAACGTGACAGATGGAGGCGTGTACGTGTGTCAGACGTCAAACATCATGGGCAGCGTTAAATCTGAGTTTCAACTGAACATTGAAGGTAAACACTCAAGTCATGAACACAAACACACACGTGTGATGAACACACAACATCTACATCTTACACACACAGTTCTGCTCAATCATTCATTCAGTGTTTCAGATGTTTCTCTTTCAGGAGATGAGATGAAGTTCTCAGTCTCATCACGTCTCATTTTATTCTCAGATGTTAGGGTTAGCGTGTGCTGCGTGTGCTGCGTGTGCTGCGTGTGCTGCGTGTTTTGAGTCTTGTGTGTCTGTTCATCTTCAGAAAGATTTGACTGGAGCTTCACCTCTCACGTGTGTTTCCACAACATTCATCTCATGACACTGATTTGTTTCTAGAACACACAGATGAAGCGGTCAGTCCTCTCTTGGCTCATCCTGAGACACTGCTGATCATTGTTGGAGCTTCTGCTGCTGGATGTTTGGTGATCATCATCGGCGTCTTCTGCATTTACAAGAACTGTGACCTCAGACAGGAGAACAGAACTCTGAAGAGAGCTCTCAGTGTGCGCACGTGAGTTCAGCATCTTTGAGAGTCTTTGAGAACACAACCTGAGCTTTTGTGTAACTGTCAATCATGTTGTGTGTCATCAGAGAGGAGATGATCAGCCTCTCACGACAGGTGTCTATGAGGAGACTCAACTCCATCAACACCGATCCCAGAGGACAGGTACAACATCACACATGCACGCACACAAACACACATGCACGCACGCACACAAACACACATAAACATTTAAATACACACACATACGCTTACACAAACAAACACACGTACACTTAAACACACACACAATCAAACGCAACACACAAACACACACACATATGCTTACACAAACAAACACACACACTAAAACTGACACACAATCAAACACACACACAATCAAACGCAACACACAAACACACACACATATGCTTACACAAA
This sequence comes from Triplophysa bombifrons, assembly GCA_029783895.1. Classification (NCBI taxonomy): domain Eukaryota; kingdom Metazoa; phylum Chordata; class Actinopteri; order Cypriniformes; family Nemacheilidae; genus Triplophysa; species Triplophysa bombifrons. Next base: position 261,770 of record JAPMJR010000032.1, on the reverse strand, counting down.
CAAACACACACACTAAAACTGACACACAATCAAACACACACACATAAACTCAAACACACACACATCACATGTACTCACGTTAACACACACACAGACAAACACACACACACACATACACAAAAAAACACACTTGCACACATAAACACACTCAAATTCACACACACAAAAACACATGCACAAACACGCACGCACACAAAAACACACACACAAAAAAACACATACGCACGCACACACAGTCACACACATAAATACAAACACACGCACACACACAGACACACAAAAACACATGCACAAACACGCACGCACACACACAAAAACAGACATACGCACGCACACACACACACACACACAGTCACACACATAAATACAAACACACGCACACACACAGACACACAAAAAACATGCACAAACACGCACGCACACACACACACAAAAACACACATACGCACGCACGCACACACACACACAGTCACACACATAAATACAAACACACGCACACACACAGACACACAAAAAAGCACACGCACTCAAATACACACAAACACGCACTCAAATACACACAAACACGCACACATACAAAAACACTAACGCACGCACGCAATCACATAAGACACAGACATATGCATACACACACATAAATAAAAACACACACACAAAAACACACAAATAAAAACACACACAGACACACACTGCTCAGTTTCTTTTTTAAATGAGTTGATTTGGTCAGTGTTGCTGATTGTTGGTCTTGTTTGTTCAGGCTGAAGATCGTTCATTGATCCACATGGATGGAGTGATGAGACACAGTGTTTTATCAGTGGAGGTGAGATACTGTCTGTCTGTGATGTTGTGATCACAGTTAAACACCTGTCTCACTGTCTGTCTGTCTGTCTGTCTGTCTGTCTGTCTGTGCAGGATAACTCCACACTGAATGACCTGAGAAGTCGACAGGGTGAGTACGACAGTCTCGGACGTCCTGCCATCTACACACCATACCGGCCCGACAGAACCAGTCAGAAACTGAGAGAGTCTGAAGAAGAGAATAATGAAAAAATACGGAGAGTCGAGTCATACGTGAAGAACAGCAACATGTCTCTGGTGAGAAGCTCTTCACATCTGTGTGTGTGTGACCTCATGTTTTTGTTCACTTGTATAACATTCTAGTCTTCATTGTTTCTGTTGATTCTTCACATGTGTGTGCAATAGCGCTCCCTGCAGGAACACAACAGCAGAAACACACTTCAGGTGTGCTATATCTCTAATACTGACATGTTTTGAAAAGATTCATAAAAGTAGACAGTTTAAAATAATAAATAATGCACGAGCTTCATTTCAAGAAATAAAAGTGACGCCATTCAGTTAAATAATAATAAAACAACGTCTTTCTTTTCATAGCATAAAGAACCTTTTCCCTTTTTGTGAAATGGAAAGATTGTGGATTTTAACCCTTTTATTGTCACTGTTCCAATCAAATCTAACCCAATCATAACAAACTATATATCATAAGTAGTAATTTATTCATTTATGATAAGAGTGAGTATTTAAATAATGAAATGATGCTTAATGTCACTGTTACAGTGGAACACTGAAGTTATGCAATATAATTCCTTTTTTTTTTTTATATGTTTATTGCTTTTTTTAACACAGATAACTTCACAAATCATAACAAACAATATTGATATAATTTAAATAATCAAACATATCAACAAAAAAAAGAAAGGAAAACAGACAACTTTTTTTCACAATCATATTTAATTGTAAATCTCAAAATAAATCCAAAAACTTCAATATCGTTGGAAAGCTCCAAAAATGTCCTTCTTATATATAATGATGAAATGTATTCATTTGTAATTTGTATGTAAACCATTGAGCCTTTATGACATCTAGTGGCAGTTGTTGCTATAACGCTTAAACGTATCCAAGAAACCATTTTTTTGTGATATCAGTCTTTAATTTTTTGCCGTTTTTTAAAAGAATTTTTAATATAAATAAAACAATGTTTTTTTATTTTCTTAATGATTATTAATGAACAATTAAACTGCTATAAATATTCTTTTATTTCATTTTTCAACTCCAGACACTTTCACAATAAATATAAAATCTCTTCTTTAACTCTGGAATGCTTTGGTCTAGACAGAGACCTGATCTCGGTCTTGTTTCACACTAATTTAAAAGTCACTTTTAAGCCCCACCCTCAAAATAAGGGGGATGACAGTTTGTTCTTCATGGAACCACACCACCAAAAACAGTTCTTATGGCATCGTGCGGCACTTCTATATATGATTTTTATTTTTTATGTCTTTAATTTTTTTGTATTTTTAATCATTCATATTCATTTCAGGAGATGTGAAAGCACACTTTAATGGTCAAACTCAAGATGACATGATGTTTCAATTGTCTTTCAGGATTCAGGGCTTCACAGGGACCAGAGTTCTCCTCCTCCGTCCATGAGCTCGGGTCCGGCTGCAGACGCCTGGAATCATGGTTCTCGCAGACGGGAAGATGAAGAGAGAGACAGAAATCCTGAAGGAGAGGAGGCAAGTTTTGCTCTGAACTCTCATCGCTTATCCGCAGCTGTGAGCAACTACTTTCAGCGCAGTAACGGCGGACTCACGCCGAAAGCAAACCCAAACGCCATCATCATACAGCCACGAGGAGAAGTCATCTAGAACACAACACAAGTGATTCTTTTCGACACAAAAGATGTGGAACGTTGAGTTTTCATTTGGGATGTGATGGGACGGTGAAGTGGATTATTTATCAGCTTCGTTCAGTACCGACAACAATAAAGATTGAAGGATCTCTGACGCTACTGCACATCTACTGTTGATGAGAAATGTGTTTGGTTTGAACACAGTCTACCTCTCTACACAACACAACAACACAACACAGTGCCAAAACAAGTTAAAAGACACTTTAAGACTTTAGGTAAAAACCTTTCTAGCCCAGTTTTATGTTAAGTGAGCTGTTGTTGATTTGATTTCCTGAAGATTGTGAACACTGACATCAGCCTGATCTCACAGCAACTCACAACTGTTTTCTATACGTCCGTATAATGTGAATAATACAGCGACATATGGTTATAAAAACAACAACAATGACGCTTACCAGACAAAATCCTTATCCAATCGTGCTCTTAGTAAAACTTTTATGTTGAATGTCTATTTTAAGGGTTTGGCTCCAAAATGAGATAACTGTCAAACGATTAATCGCGATTTATCATATGCTGAATATAAGTTTTTGTTTACATATTATATGTCCGTGTACTGTGCATAATCATTTTGTATTTATAAACGCATTAACATGTATATATTTAAGAAATATATGAAGTAAAAAAGGATAAACATTAATATATAATATAATTATTGGTAAATAATATATGTTAATATTTCCTGCGTGTATGTGTATGCGTTTCTAAATACAAAATTATTATGCACGGCACACAGACATACAGTATATTATGTAAACACAAACTTTTATTGTGGAGGCGATTAATCGCGATTAATTGTTTAAACCATTTTAACAAATGATGTTTTTTATTATGTTACCATCTCTTTTTTACATAGGTTCAAGTTTTAAAAGAGAACGTATACTTTTACGATTAAACTTCCAAGAACAAACACACAAATGAGGTCACATGAATCAGGTGCCCCTCAAGATGTTTCTGAATTGCTGTGAGACTGTGTTGTTGAGTCTGTGGTGCTTTCCTACCCTCTGAACCAATGACGTGAGTTGATGGGCGGGACTAATGTTATCTGTCAAAGACAGGAAGTGTTTGTGAAACATCGTTTTAGAAAATCCCAATCCGATCAGAGTAAAGTAGAATGAGTTTGTCCCAAATCTTAGTGTGTTGAAAAGTGTATTCCAAAGATTCCCGGATGGTCTACTGCTTACTTCCGATAGAAATTGGAAGTGCAGAATGATGCACTAGCTGTGTCCCAGATGACATACTACACACTATGCCCTTAAACTATGCACTTTGCACTCAAGCATCTAGTATATGAATTTCAGAAGTTTAGTATCGTCCCAAATGGAATACAACGGGTTTATAATAACCGGAAGTATACCGTTTTCCCGAGAGCCATTGAGAGAGAGAGTTCTGACAACAGAAGTCCAAAACGCTGGAGCGTCACGTGATTCATGGAGCCTTCAGATAGTTCCAGGAAGTTGTTTTCTTTTTAAATGCTTTGTTTCTTTCACTTTTTATCCATTAAATGGCATTCGTCTTTAAATGAGTTAGAAGTTTACCTCAGTTGGTCTGTTTAGTCGCAGCTCCATGTGTCAACAATTCTACGTCAACAACATAGAAGACGCGACTCTCTCTATCAGTGACTCTGGTCTAGCCAACAACAGCCATTTCCTGTTAGTATGTCCCAGTGCATGTTGTTTTGTGACACACTATACACTTTTCCCTATCAAAAACAGTTTATACTTTAAGTGCAGAGTGTAAGTAGGAGAATTGGGATGTTTGTTTATTTCACAAACACAATCAGACACGTGACACTGTTTGAACTCTTTAAAGCCATAGTACATGTGAAACTTTATTCCATTTTAAAGCTGCATTAGTGCTGTTTGAATAAGGTTTTGGAAACATCGGAGAGATGATTGAGAATAGAAGGTTTGTATAAATTGTATTAGTGACCGATTATAAAAGGTATTTTCTATTTTTTTAATACATTGTTGGAAGAGGCTGTGCCATTTTAAAAGCACAATGGCATCATATACAATTCATTTGACGGTTACTAAAATGATTGTTTCTACTGTCAATCGTCAGAAATGAAGCCCTTGATAAAAGACGATCGATGTTTATAAGGGTTAAGTGGATTTTTAAAGCAATTAAATTGATGTATAAGCATGTTATATCACAGAAGACTTTTAACTGCTGAAAATAAAACTCACTGTTTATAGGAACACGATTTACTTTAGTGTTTAATAGGGATGTAAAGATTGATTCAAATCGGTTGAGGTGTGAACTGAATCGCAATTCATGTTTTGAACAGCAGGGGCAGCCGTGTTCACTGCAAACATAAACGTGGACATGCTGATATTTCTTAAATGCAAAAAAGAAAAGCACAGACAGTATTAGTTTGTTTATATTAAAGAGACTTTGAACAAATTATTAATTTGTTTTAAAATTGCAGTTTAGCTTTGTTATTTGAAATAAAAAAAAAATTACTATACAAAGAAACCTGAAGCATTAAAGAAATAACGCTAATTAGTTTCAATTCATTTTGTAAAAATAAATTATGAATAAATCGCATCGTGAGATCAGAATCGTGAATCGCATCGCGAGCTGAATGAATCATTACATCTCTAGTGTTTAAATAATTTGTTGTATTTACTTTTTTAATTATCACAAAAAATATATAATTTTTTTTATACGACTGCACTGCTTTTTTCGAACCTTACAGCTATATGGTATTACAGTGGAATTTTCTTTTGTCGATTTAAGAAGAAAACAAAGTGCACAGTGACTTTTACATTTTGAAGCTCTAAAGGCAATGCATAGTTTTCAAAAGAGTTTGATCGTGTTTATTCTAATGAATAAAATGTGCTGACCTTTGACATACGTTAATAAACATTCAAATGCATTAAAGACGTTCACTGAAGGTTGCTCATGTCTGGAAACGGTATAAAGTGAGTTAGTGAAAAGGCACAGAGAGAAAAACAGCATCGTCTGCGGGGGTCAGGATGGTTTGGCGTGTATGTGGTCCGGTCTGCGGTGGATCTTCTGATGCGTGCGCAGGTTGCTCTGCTGAGAGAAGTTTTTGCCGCAGGTCCTGCAGCAGTACGGTTTCTCTCCGGTGTGAATGCGCTGATGCATCTGCAGGTGACTGAAGCGATCGAAACTCTTGCCGCAGAACGAGCAGATGAACCATTTCTCCCGCGCAGTCTCTCTCCTGCAACCCGTACCAAAGGTGAATGCACACGTGACCGCATCAGCGTGGGGACGGCTGCGAAGCGAGACGCTTTCCACCGGGTCTTTGTGCTGATGTGTGTGAACCGGGTCCAGTTCTGCTCTGTCGGTCCAAAGCGCTTCAGTCTGTGTCACGGGCTCGAAGGCAACGGATGAGATCTCAGTTTCTTTTACAGGATTAAAGGAGCAGTGTGGATCTGATGTGGAGGTTTCTTCAGTGTTTCCTGCGTCAGGACACCACACGCGTGTGTCTCTCACACTGACGTCACGGTTGGTCTGATGATGATGACGATGGTCCGGATGTTTAATTTTAGACTCAAAGTTCTGCTCGGTCTTTGCCTCCATATGTAGTTCATCGAGGCTTTCGTGGTTCTCATGGTCGTGTCCGTCTGAACACCGAGTCTGTGTTTGTGTTTCAGTACGGGACGTCTCCTCTGCATCTGTGTCTCTCTGCTGCCGCTGCTGATGATTTTCATCATTCAATTCAAGTTGAAGTTGAGCTTCGCTGAACTCCAGATGTCCTGCAGACGCACAGATAAAAACGTATCAGACGCTTCGTTGTGAAAACACTTTTTATTCGTCTTTCTATCAGGATTGATTTCACTAAGAAGCATTTAGTATGGGATTGTGATTTCAAACTGCTCTCCGCATGATTTTATTTAACATCAAGAATTCAACTTAGAATGTCTCCAATAGTAAAAGCTATAACCTTAAATAAACTAAAACTTAAAAACTGATTCAAAATGGCCTTCTACACTAGCACCAATCACATTACGGATATCAGAAATGACCACAGTCACTAGTTAAACATGAATTATTGATCTAAACAAACCTGTTTATTTACCGTAATTTAGTTGCTGATTTCAACGAGAGACTTTTGCAACAGTAACCCCATAATTATCAACATCAAAATTGATGGTTTGTGATACTAAGAAATGCACGTATGATATATGAAACTGGAATTTCAAAAAATGAATGATTAATATTTGTGATTGAATGTGAATGACAGATCATTATGATATTTAAAGTCCCAGTGAAATAAAAAATGATGAATCTTATTTTTTCATGGAATATTGCAGCGTTTACAGTAAATAGCTTATCAATGTGGGTCATTTTCTTTTTTTTCATTCATGCCCTCATTATCTTCAGTTAAAATTTGAAAATGCACTTCCGCCCTGAAATGACAATCCATCCCAAATGCTTGGGCGGAGCCTCCGTTAACTCCTCCCCTTCATCAGTCACTCTGCTGCCAGTTTAATTACAAAATCAATGCAACAGTTTTTACACTTCCGATCAATTCGCAGTGAAAAACGCAAGCCACGCCCACTAATTTTCTCCTTTGAAATTCCTTTTCACTCATAAATGTGTCAGTTAAAACGAAATTCACAAATTTGATGACTTGCGACTCGACTCGCAAAATCAGAGAAGATTTCGCCTTAACTTAGACTTGGACACCATGACTCGGTAAGTCTTTATATATTTTAAAACCAAACATCGAAGTTGTGATCACGGTCGGCTTTTCTCTGGAGCAAATCACACAGGTAAGAGCTGCGCTGTGTTTGGCACTGTGTCAGAGAAAGACACGCACGAAATTTTCATTCTGTGCAATCCAAAGCATACAGCATTACATTTTTAGTTGACAGTCATAACACATTTCTCGAATAAAAACTCTATATTTTCACCTGTAACTAGCTAACAGAAATTAAAGCTAACATAAAGTATAATTGTAGAATGTAATGTTTAAATTTAGAAATTGTGTATTCCACACACATATATCAGGTGGAGCTCAAACAACATTTAGAGATATGTTTGTATTTTTATAGAATGATTTACAATGTTTGTTTTTATTTTGGATGGCAGGGAAAACAAACTGGTGCAGGAGTTAGACAGACTGAAGGACACAGAGTTAGAGAAAGGTAAGAGAAAAGAGTGAACCATTTCTTACAACTAAAACACATTGCCAAGTCATTAATACGCCAGAAAATATTTTCTTACTTTCTATAGTCTTACAAAAGAGATGTTCAAATATGTTTCAAAGTCAAAGCATTATTTAACATGATAATTAATCCCAAAATAAAAATCCTGATATTATTTATTCACCCTCATGTTGTTCAATAACATTTAGATTTTTGTTGTATACTTAGATTTTATAGGAAAGTTAATAATTAGTGTATAACAATAAATAATTTAATCTACACAATGAAAATTGCATTGTGTCTGTGATAAAAAAAAATATTCTTACTGGAAACCTTGAATATACTATTCAAAACAAAAGAACAACAATTTTATAACTTAATGAATGCCTAAATTAAATTTTCTAGAGTATATTATAATAATCTGAGTATACAGTAATATTACAGTTATAGAGGTCAGACTCAAAATAAGAATGGTTAGAATAGCTGGTGTGTCCCGTACAGTTATTATCTATAAGATATATCTTCAGTCAGTTGTGTGAAGTACATTTCTAACACAGTGCCCTTAGTGAAAACAGTCTGAACTTCATCTCTTATAAAACATTGTGAAGCCTTTCTGACATAAATTAATATGAATCTACTAAACTATTTAATACAGTGAAACTGATTTGGGTTAAAGAGAACTAATGACCTGTTAAAGACTTGAAGTTTAAACTTGAGGAGGACTTGAACTTGACTCACACTTACCTGTCTTGACTCGGGACTTGACTCAGACTTATCTGTCTTGACTCGGGACTTGACTCAGACTTAACTGTCTTGACTCAGGACTTGACTCAGACTTAACTGTCTTGACTCGGGACTTGACTCAGACTTATCTGTCTTGACTCGGGACTTGACTCAGACTTAACTGTCTTGACTTGGGACTTGACTCAGACTTATCTGTCTTGACTCGGGACTTGACTCAGACTTATCTGTCTTGACTCGGGACTTGACTCAGACTTATCTGTCTTGACTCGGGACTTGACTCAGACTTATCTGTCTTGACTCGGGACTTGACTCAGACTTATCTGTCTTGACTCGGGACTTGACTCAGACTTATCTGTCTTGACTCGGGACTTGACTCAGACTTATCTGTCTTGACTCGGGACTTGACTCAGACTTAACTGTCTTGACTTGGGACTTGACTCAGACTTATCTGTCTTGACTCGGGACTTGACTCAGACTTATCTGTCTTGACTCGGGACTTGACTCAGACTTATCTGTCTTGACTCGGGACTTGACTCAGACTTATCTGTCTTGACTCGGGACTTGACTCAGACTTAACTGTCTTGACTCGGGACTTGACTCAGACTTATCTGTCTTGACTCGGGATTTGACTCGGGACTTGACTCAGACTTATCTGTCTTGACTCGGGACTTGACTCAAGACTTATCTGTCTTGACTCAGGACTTGACTCGGACTTATCTTTCTTGACTCAGGACTTGACTCTGACTTATATGTCTTGACTCAGACTTATCTGTCTTGACTTGGGACTTGACTCAGACTTATCTGTCTTGACTCGGGACTTGACTCTGACTTATCTGTCTTGACTCGGACTTATCTGTCTTGACTCAGACTTATCTGTCTTGACTCGGGACTTGACTCAGACTTATCTGTCTTGACTCGGGACTTGACTCGGACTTATCTGTCTTGACTTGGGACTTGACTCAGACTTATCTGTCTTGACTCGGGACTTGACTCAGACTTCTCTGTCTTGACTCGGGACTTGCATGCAAAGACTTGGTCCCACCTCTGATAACACTTTACAATAACGCTGTATTTGTTAACATTACTTAGACAACATGAACTAACAATGAACAGTATAGTGTTATAGCATTTATCATAAAGTGCTACTGTTAGTTAATGGAAATACAATTGTTTGTTAATTCATTGCGCGTTAACAAGTGTCAACAGATTCAACTTTTATTTTAAATTTAGAACCTTAAAGGATACTTGACATCATCATCATCATCAACACATCAGTTATTTTTTTTCCATCAGGTGGTTGATGTATATGTACCTGATGTCAGCGCAGTAAATCGTCTGTGTCGTGTTGTCTCCACTGACGCCAGTTTCTGTTTCAGCATCTCGATCTCAGCATCTCTCAGTCTGATCTCATCCTCTCTCTGACCGATCTCAGTGTCCCTCAGTCTGATCTCGGAATCTTTGTGCGTGATGTCATCGTTTCTCCGGCTGATCTGAGTGTCTCTTTGTGTGATCTCCAGTCTCATCAGCATCACTTCATCTTCATGCAGTCGGATGATCTCTGACACGGCGCTCTCGATCACAGACTTCAGTCTGCTCTTAAATAAAACACTGCTCGTGCTCGACATGTTCTTCTCGAAAATCATCGAGCACACTCATCAAAACCCCAAATCTCATTGACTCAATCTCAGCTGAATGAGGCGTTTAGCTCGAGGAGCTCAGGTCAGGACGAGCTGTCTGTTTACTTCCGGCTTCAGTTTCAATTACCGTAAACACCCTAGAAAACGTGAAACTACATTCACGAGATTTTCGACAAAATACCTTCTTTCACCGATTGCCGTCATTAATGATTATACATTTTCGTAGAATAAAATAAGAAATAATTTATACTTTTTTGGGGGGAATAATAAATGTAGTGTTTGGGTTGGAATGATATGGGGTAATACATGGATTTTTAGTTGAAATTTCTCTTTAAAGTCTTGAGCACACTTATTATTAAAGGAAAATCTGTTAAATAACTCATTTTGAAATAATGTTTTTTAAAATAATCATTTTATTTTATTAACATATTTGAGTCAAAGCCACACATGATGTAGTGAAGGTCTGAGGTAGTATTGTTGTCGAGATCAACCAAACCGAGACCAAGACTTTGAGGGGCCGAGACCAAGACCAGCACTCCGTAAAATCCATTCAAACGATCCACAAAACACTATAAAGTTACAATAAAGTAATAATAGAAGTAACTTGGGTGATTTATTGCAGAAATTTACCAGCAGCAGGAGTAACAAAATTAACAGAAGAAACAAATAAGGAACAAGTGGTGAATACTTTTGAAGCCAGAAGTTTTACATCCAATAATATGAATGACTTTAACACATAGATCAGACAATGCGCCAGCAATATAGTGTTATTGACCCCTCACAGAGTTTACATCTCCATCTCATGTCAGACATCTGTTCACCCCAAAGTTCACACATGAAAGGAAACTCATGTCTGATTGGAACGATGATCTCATCTACTCAACAGTACAGCAGATCTTATGAAAGGTTTAAGACTTTAATGACATTCTGCTCTCTGTTAAGGGTGTGTTCTTCCTGGGCTCCTTCATACTTGTTCACAATCCATCTAGATCACACAGACCATGAAACAGTTCTTCATGACAATCTGTCAATCCATGTAAGAACACCTTCTATGTTAGCCAAATTCAAAATGCATCTTTCTTTCATCATCTGTAAGTGTGATGTTTTCTGTTACAATTTCCTTTTTTCAGTTTTATCACCTCTTTTTTTTTAAATCATGTTTATTAATGTATGATCAGGTCCAGCTGATTTACACCAAGATGTAAAACTGTTGCTGCGTCATAATTTGCCTATATGCACTAAAAGTGTGTGCTGTTTTTGTTGTGGAAAAGTATTTACATTTTAGTGTGCAGCAAAGCTGTATGCAGCACTGGGACATACTAACAGGAAAGGGAAGTGGCCTGTTGCCTAGACAACATTGTGGTCATTAACTGTCACACACATCCCAGTAAACACAGAACGTTCCTCTAAGGTTAGTTTTGGTTCCCCAAAAAAACGTTCTAAGATTGTTCTTTTCAGGTTTCAAAACGTTGCAAGCAAGTAAAAAAAAAGTTCCCTTGTTTATTACAAACAGAAAGTAAAATTTCCCTGATGGTTATTTTTTATTGTAAAAATTGTCTAAACCGGTAAACGTCAGTGACGTGCGCTCGAGCACGTGCATTCTCCGCTCAGCTGCGCACTCCTGTCATTTAAAAATTAATGGTTGTTTCGTTTTACCTCACTTCTAACACATTAGATTAACGGTTTGTTAATTTTAAAAATGTTTTTAAAACCGTACAGATTTGAGAGTAAACTTATATTTTCGTGATTTTTCGATTGATTTGACACATCTAAATCAACAGACCATGATGTAAGGACTGAAACTCAGGGCTTTTGATTGTTATATCTTAAAAAGAAACCGCGCAATACTTCTGTGGTGAGACTATACAAACTATACGCAAAGCCTTGCCATCATCTACGGGAAATAATCAGTAAATTTGACTAAAATCACAGGTTTCACTTATCTCGTGCGAATGTGCCACATGAAATACAGATGTGGGGAGGTCATTTCTAAACCACACGAGGTCCCAAAGTAATACTCATCCCCTGCGAATATGGCTCAGACTGGTTTCCGCTTTCATTTTCCAAGTAATCAAACCGTTCTTCAAATACAAAATGAACCATTTCTTCGTTATCGTTTCATTCATCCACGCAGACAAACCATAAATGAATGAATTACAAACATAACATCCAATGCAATCTGGAACAAAATACCAAAACACAACCGGAAAGTGAAATGATGAATTCAGCTCCAGTCATTGTAACATTGGCAACATACTCATGCTTTCCAGCGACGATGAAAATTACGTTTGTCCTTTCAGTCTCGTTGAAAAAAATGTATTTGATCTCACGATAAGGATGATTGTGATGGCTAGGAATGTACATTGAGAACGTCACGTGATGTTACCTGAATGGATCCTCTGATGAGACAACAGATTGCAGCGCCGTGTAAAGCATTTTCCGCACTGAAGGCATTGGAAGGGCTTCTCGCCGCTGTGCACCACCGCATGTCGGGTTAAGTTGCTGTGTTTGGTGAAACTGTGGCCGCAGTGGACGCACATGAACGGTTTCTCGCCCGTGTGACAGCGCAGATGTTCCTTCAGCTGATTGCATCTCTTGAAAGTCTTGGCACAGAACGAGCAGCTAAACCGTTGTACTGCGTCCACAGTCGAGCGGCAGATAGTTTGGATCCTGTGTGCACCACTGGGCGTCCCGCGGGCCCCGTATGCTGGAAATGTGTTTGTGGACACGTGACCCGGATCCTGCGTGACCTCACAACACCAGGCCCTCGTGTTCGGCTCTTTAGCGCTGACCTGCATAGACTTGGAAGATTCCTTCTGTGCTCTCTCAGTGGGATGCTTTTGATTTCTGTTGGTTTGTGACAGGACAGTTGAGTTCGGTGAAGGACCATTTGCTTCTGGGACAGATGGCCACAGCGGGGCATAACTGAGAGGATCTCTGGAAGTTTCCTCTTCTTCTTTGATATCTTTTACAACTTGGAGTCTCAGACACTCTTCCTCAAGTTTCAGCTGCTCTGACGGTTGGGTGTACGTCCGGGAGAGTAGAAACAGTGTGTTTTGGACGTCTGGATCTTCAAACTGAGATTTTGAACTCGCCGCGTTCTCTTGAGGTGGAATGCGCTCAAATGCAACATCTTCTGGGCAGAAAACATAAACATTAAAGGAACAAATCCGTCCAATGGAAAGTTCTGTCATGAACCGAGCCTTGGGTCGATCCTTAATGTGTTTGAAATAACCTTTAATGAGTTTATTTCAGGAATGTAATTCCAGTCGAACATTGTATGTGTGTGATTGATTCTGTCATGTGATGTCTGCTCACCTCTCTCATCATCTCTTTCTTCTTTGATATCTTGACATTCATCATTCAGAACCTGAAGCACCTAAAACACAGTCGTATCAAATCATTCAGAGTTGGAGGCACATGGAATCAAAATGAGAGTTTTATTTCCCCAAGTGTTGATCAAACAAACTCTTTTTTTGTGGAGAAAGAACTACGAAAATAACGAATAAATCCCAAATATTAAACGTCATGGAGGAATATTCATGGAGTAATCAGAGGGGGGACAAAAGGACAAATTTTCTCCCAAAATTGGAGAATTCAATTGCAAATATTCAAATGAAAATATGCTTCGTTTTCCAACTATCCAACAAAGAGGGTTGAGAGACCCTTTCCGACCAATAGGTATTTTCAAACCATCAAATGGATAAAGAAATTGGGAAAAGCCCACTTTTGAATTTTGGGGTTTCAGCTAAAGCGATGCCTCATAATTGAGAAACATCCCTTTTGTTCAGTCTGGAATAATCTGGGTCACCTCTTGTATGTTGTGAATGTGTTGTGGATTGGTTGGATGTTGTTGACTCTTGAGTGATGTAGTACAGCGATCCGATGTTCCACTGATCCAAACTAAAACACATCAGACATGTGAATGATTCAGACATCAGCGCTAGAACTCATGAGAGACTCACAAGCCTCTGTTACACATTAACATACATCACACGAGAGTATCCTACAGTACCTTAATACTACTTTACGCATGACGTCATAGATAAACCATGATTCTAACCATCATCATACCACAGTGTGCAAATGTACGATCCCTGACCTCTCCTCCTAAATCGACCTTTGACTCTCCTCATCTCGATCTCCATCATGACGCATTTCCTCTTCAAAGCGTCAATGTCCTTCCGCACGAGCGCGCATCTGTCGTCCACGCGTCGGTGGATTTCTGCGAGCGCCGCTTGCGCCATTAGATCCATGATGGACCCGAACTGCGTCTGGAAAGAACAGTGCGACATTTCTGCCACAATTCTCAGTTTAATGCACCTGAACGCTGATGTCTGTTGGAGTTGAAAACAGAGAATAAACGATAACAGAATCAGATCATCGCACGTTCGCCTGTTTAAAATACAAGAGTTTCCTCGTGGGAAAGGAATAAGTGCATTGTTTTTAAGTGGGCGGGCATTAATTGCGCAGGCGCTCTCTGATTGGTCAAGGAGAATTGTTATTTGTCAGAGACGGTGAAAAACAGAGTCACGACACACGCATACACATCCGTAGTCACGGAGTGACCAATAGTTCCAAACTCTGCACTCAAGCCCATTCATTTCAACGTTTATTTTAACAAGTTGGCGGACATATCTTTTATTCATAGTTCTTATATTTATAGATATATATTCATATTACTCCCCAGACAAAATGCTGCATTAAATGTAGTCAACATCGTATTCAGTGTACAAAATATGCTAATATATTTGGCAAACAATATGCAAATATGCTTGCTGTTGAATGTCCCGCTTAAAGCTATTCAAATAGGTTGACAGCACGGATTTGTTGTGAACTGTTCAGCGCTCTGTGAACCAACTGACCACGCGGCGGCGAGCTCAAATTGTGTCGCAACTCTGTTTTCAACGGCTCTGATATTTGTTGTTTTAAATTTGATGATGACTGCTGGAATTCAATTGAATAAGACTAAGAGATTTTAGCAAATAACGTTTTGTCGTAAGGTTAGGCCACAAACAACAGACAAATGAAACAAATGCAAAGAATTTGATGACTTGTGTAGAAAACATTTAGAATCATTATATTATTGACTGTGGATAACTATTGATTATGGTTTTATGTTAGATTTGAGAGTAACTGGTACATTTGTGAAGCCCAGCGCGCGCCCTGCAGGATAAAAACAGAACAACATGTTGAGTTTAAGCTTTCTTCCGTACATTTTGTTCACTTCTGTTGTTTTGCACTTCCGCTGATACTTCACCGTAAATGTACTACTAGTGTTATTACGAGTAAATCAAGAAGTGTGATTTATAACGAAAGTGCAGATGCGAAAAAACAATTCTCAACACCTCATGACGTCATTAAAACAGAAATCTCCTTAAACTTACAGCTTGGGTACTAATATATATCAAGATATATTATATTCCTATGAATACAAATGCCTATTTCACTACTTTTTCTTTATCAATGTTTTAAACATTTTAATTTTTCTTAAGCTGTGGTGTATAACAGCAGCATTGTTAGTCACGAAACAGTTGTTATAAAAACCACCGTAAAGCCCAGATTCGGGGGTATAAATATATAGCAACGTTTAATAAATTAAAATGTAAAAATATATTATTGCTCCGACAAATAAGTTCCTCAGAAACAGAAACAACAACTTGATTGCCCCATTAACACAAACGCAACAAAATCCAGTGGTCCAGTGATACTTATATAAAGCTTCAGCTCTTCAGAGTTTCGCAACAATCAAAGACTAGAACTAACTGTTTTATAAATGTAGATTTTGTGCCATAATGTCTTCCGTAAAGAACCTGCACCAGTGCACATTGTGAAAATGCTCTAGAATTCAACTGAACAACAATGACTTTCTTTCGTGGTACATATCCAAAAACATTGTTTGTGCTTTTGAAATATTGTTTGTATTTGAAGAGTTTGGTTCCAAAGTGAGATCACGTTTTATTTATTGTGCATTTCAATTACACAACACACACAACAATAAAAGTCCTTCTAGGTATAAAGTGTATATTCTTAGTAATATCGTAGATACAGTAATATCTTCTATAGTATATGTAAAAAAAAGGTAATTTTGAAGCTATTACATTCATTTATCAGATGCTTTTATCCATATTGCTTTCTGTGAGTTTTCGGCACATTTATAAGTGTGACCAAAGTACGGTTTTGCACCGGTTTTACACTTTTTGTAAGTGATAGAATCAGATGGTAAAGCCCCAGAACTGAAATTAATGTGCCGTGTTTTTTTCATGGTTTTCAAAATAACCAATGTAGACTGAAGTGGCATGTAAATACTACAGTAAACTGACAGTATATGTTAATCATCCAGTATTATCCAGTTTATTGGGCCATTTGTGTTTTATTAATGTCATGACCTCAGTATCTTTCCTTTGCTTTGTGTATGGACATCCCTTCACTGAGACTAAAGTAAAGATGTGAATGTCCCGATGTTTTTCTTCCTCTAAAGACACTTGAACACCAAACAGGTGGATGCGAAGGCGTCAATAAGAAATGAAGATTGAACACAGAGAGAAACTCAAAGACTCAGGAAGTTACTGAGGGAAGTTTAGTGGTTTCTTGCGTCACACGCGCATTTTGCTCTGAATCTCCGGCCGGTGGAAACAGAAGGTAAGAACGCTGTCTTTCTTGATTTGTCTTTCTCTCGTGAAATGTTTCTTGGGAGTTTTCGCTGTAAAGATGCTGGACGAGGACGTTCCCTGGCGTAGTGTGGATGCAGATTGCCGTGGGTTTATTTCGTGATGTTAACGTGATGCTCTCAGATCTGATCACTTCATTTCCGCACGAGCACCCGTGAACAGAGTGAGGAAGAAACAGGGTGAGAAATGTCCTTCTGACAAACACCAGACAAGGACGCAACACTTCAACAAGGCCTTTGAGATGTGGAAATTAGAAAAGATTTGGAGCTTGGATCTTCTGTGGATTTATTTATGGTTGGATGTCAAGAGCGAGAGCTTCGAAAGGTTTGAGGGTGTGGCTCAATGTTGGTGTAAAACTCTTTATGCGAGAAGAGGAAATGAGGTTTGGGTGGCACGAGCTCAGATCTGCACCCACCTTACGTGTGTTTGGTTTGTTCAGGTTTTGAATGCTTAAGAATTAAAAAAGGGGAATCATTACGATGCCTCAACGTGAACGTGTCAAAAAGATGAAGGAAATGTTGCAAGACCTAATCTTTGCGAAGCATACTTGGACTTCAAATTCAGTTTATTAAGTATACTTAAGTACAGAAGAGTTCAAGTTTATTTTAAAGTATGTTGTAAGTATACTTAAACCTATGAATTGGCAGTATACTTCTAAGTGCACTATTTCTACAACTACTTAAAGTACTAAAACTGGCCCACTTTTGATGCATACTTCAGCAGCACTCAACTAGTTTACAATAGTGATTTTCATGTGTAAAACAACTATACTACAACTGAACCTATAACTTAACCTATAGCACTTTTTCAATTGATGAAAGCACACTTTGTAGTATGCTTGTTAGTAGTTTTCTTCAAGTAAACTTCTCGCTATAATCATATTATATTTAAGTATACTACTAAGTATGTTCCTATGTTTTATACTTGAGAGACACCTATAAGCTACTTAAAGTGATAGTTTAACCAAAAATGAAAATTCTGTCATCATTTACTCACCTTCTTGTCATATCAAACATGGCTTTATTTCTTCCTCAGAGCACAAAAGAAGATATTTTGAAGAATGTTGTTAACTAGCCCCTGTTCACTTGCATTGGTTTTGTGTCGAAGTGAATGAGGGCCGGTGCTGTTCGGTTACCAACTAATATCTAATCTTGTGTTCCTTGGAAGAAAGAAAGTCATAAAGGTTTGAAAAGAGAATTTTCATTTTTGAGTGAACTGTCACTTTCATTTAAGTAAACATCTACTATTACTGTGTAGAAAGAAGATCAGCTTCAGTTTCACACGTGTTTGATTTTATTTGAACTCTAAACTATTCCAGCCTAAAGCCGTGGACACACTTGACTTTTCCCTCCATTGACTTCCATTCATACGCATGCAAATGCGACAGACCAGACATGAAAGGCCGTCCAACGATATTTTGCTGTGTAGCAAAGTTCAAGTTTGGTGAACTCTGACCTGCGAATTCGTGTCACCTGTGTGTTTGAGACCAATAGAAGATCAAAACGTCACAGCGTGATCTCTCGGTACAGAAATAAAAAAAATGGAGGAATCGCGCCTGCCCATTTTCTTAACACCGTCTGAACGATCGTCGCATGCTAAAGTCAAGTCTGACCGTGACTTAATGGCTTGTTCACACCGGGACCCTAATAGCAGAAGTTTATCGTTGACGTTTAACACTTCATGACTAAACAAAGGGCGCCAATATGAGTATGCACACAGACGCCCAAAACGGCAGGTGTAAAAGTGTCAGTTTTTAAAAATCGCCTCGGGCTCATTATTTCGGTTTCGTGCGTTGCGTTAAAAACTGGCCGACTAATGAGATTGGCACTTTTGTTCACTACCTGGAGCTGCAGAAGTAACGGTAAAACACGACTTGGTTGCGCTCAACCACAAAACGGTCTTGCACACATTGATGAAGAGGAAGCAAGATTTATTCTTCTTCTGTGTGACAATCGAGAGTCAGAAGCATAAAGTTGTGGAGCGCCACCTTGTGTATCAGGGTTTTTCATTAAGCGCTATCTATGTCAGGGAGGGATTTTACACGTTAACTCTGCTCATCGACAGTTGAAATGTGCAGTTGTGTGCGATTATTGTCCTGGTGTGTACAAGTCTTAAAGCTTAACCTGTTTTACGACAGTATGTCAAACTATGAGAACAAGTATTTAATAAAATAAAAACACTACTGCATGCCTAGTCTACTTGTGATTCATCAATACTGTGTATATTCCATCAGAGGAATACAAATCTAAACAAAAGAGACACCTGTAGTCGTACACTAAGAGTACAGACTTTAAAATCCCTCTAGATATTATTTCACTTATGTTGTATTTCCAATGGGAAATCCAATTTAACATAGTTGTTATTTCTTTATAGATATCCTTCACGTCTTCTTTCACTGGACGGCATCCATTCATCTCCGTAGCGATGCACAATGTAATCCATTACTGAAACAAACCCAAATGAGAGTTTCCGGAGCGGTCGTGTGTCAACCTGAAGTCAACTGAAAGTCAGTCCTCAGAGATTCTCCTGTCGCATCATGTGGGGTTTACAATCATATGTTCGTACAAATGTTCATTGAAGCGACACACACACACACACATACACACAAACAGAAGAGCTGAATGTCTGAGTGGCAGTGAGGGAATAAAACATGAGAAGAGGCCGGAGAAAAGTTGCAAACAGAGATAAGGTGTTTGGATGTGACCTGCAGGAGCATCTGATCTCCACTGCTCAAGAAAGTGAGATGATTACTGCCGTCATTTAGTTTTTTACTCTAAAGAGAATCCAATGCATCATTATCAAAGTCTCTCTCTCTCTCTCTGTCGCTTTCATGTGATCAGTTCCTTCGGTGTTGCGCAACTGCAGTGAATTCATCGAGGAGTATGGGATTGTTGACGGGATCTACAGACTGTCTGGAGTCTCGTCCAACACGCAGAAACTAAGGTGATTCCACTTCTTAAGCACTTCAAGACATTCACCAAAAAGTTAAAGTTAAAGTCATTAAGTCAAAGGTTCTTTAAAGAACCATCTCTTTCTTACCTTTTTATCATCTGAAGAAGCTTTTTTGCCACAAAGAAACAGAAAGGTACTTTATGGAACCGAAAGGTTCTTCTATATAGCATCGAAGAACGTTTCGAAGCACCTTTTTTTGAAGAGTGTTCACAGCGATCCCATTGAAGAACCATTCAGTCAAAGGTTCTTTAAGAACCATCTCTTTCTTACCTTTTTATCATCTGAAGAAGCTTTTTTGCCAGAAAGAAACAGAAACAGAAAGGTTCTTTATGGAACTGAAAGGTTCTTCTATATGGCATCGAAAAACGTTTCAAAGCACCTTTTTTTGAAGGGTGTTCACAGAGATGCCGGCGAAGAACCATTCAGTCAAAGGTTCTTTAAGAACCATCTCTTGCTTATCTTTTTATCATCTGAAGAAGCTTTTTTGCCACAAAGTAAACAGAAACAGAAAGGTTCTTTATGGAACCGAAAGGTTCTTCTATATGGCATCAAAGAACGTTTTGAAGCACCTTTTTATGAAGAGTGTTCACAGCGATGCCATCGAAGAACTATTCAGTCAAAGGTTCTTTAAGAACCATCTCTTGCTTATCTTTTTATCATCTGAAGAAGCTTTTTTCGCCACAAAGAACCTTTTGTGAAACAGAAATGTTCTTCAGATGTTAAAGTGCCAGTGACATTAAAAATGACAATTCTTATTTTTTCATGAAATATCGCAGCGTTTATCAATGTGGGTCATTTTATTTTTAAAACTTATGTGCCCTCATAATCTTCAATTAAAATCCGAAAATGCACTTCCTTCCTGAAATGACAATCTATCTGAAATTATGTAAAATACATCGGCTTGACCGGAGCCTCCGTTTATTCCTACCCTTCAGCTGTCAGTCTGCTGCCCGTTTCATTTCAAAATCAACGCAACACCTGTTTTTACACATCCAATCAATTTGCAGCGAAAACACAAGCCACGTCCACTTATTTTCTCCTTTAAAATTACTTTTCACTCGGAAACGTGTCAGAGTACGGAAATAGAAATTATCGCAACTTCCGGTTCAAGGGGATTTTAAAGGTTCTTTATGGAATCAAAAGGTTATTCTATTGCACTTTTTGAAGCACCTTTCTTGAGTGTATAGTGATTAAAAAAACATAGTGTCTATTTACACTGAGTACAAATAGCCCGCCTTGTTGGCAGAGACTATTTAAACTAGCTCCGCCCACCAATATGTGATTGGAGTATACAAAAGTGTGAGATTGAAACCATTTCAAACAGCTGCATGGGAGACTGGGGTTCTAATCCTGCTGAAAACTTTCTTTGGCCTTTTTAAATACTTTACAGATCATAAAGGCATTTGTTTTTTTAAATAAAATTGATTTTGAAAAAGACTTGAAAATATTTTTTATTCATAAACTGTATGTTCAGGGTAAGGTTAGGGATAGGTATAGGGCTTTAATATCTCATTTAATTGCCATAATTTTAATCATTTTTATAAATGTAATGATTTACTGTCTGTTATTATTGCATAATGTTTAATGCTCAACAATAATGAGACGGAAATCGCAACGTTATCTGCCACTATTTTTAAATAAAAATAATCCAACTACTACTTCTACTTAATCCAAAGGAAATAGGCCCTACAGCTGTTTTTGTTAGTGTACATAGCATATCGCTAAGAAATACTGCTATTTTCACTTAGTGTAAACAGAAATTACCACTATTTATAGTTAGTTCAAATAGCCGCTTGCCTTAAAAAAAGTCCAAAACATCAGATCATCTCTCTGTAATGGAGATTTTGTTGAGATTCCTGGCGCTAAGCAAAAATTTCCATTTGCTCTCCATTTAATCTCATTGAAATAATCGAGACATTAAAGGGATCTCATCTGTAATCCTCTTTCTTGGAAATCAAATCATCATGACACGATGAAAAAAGTGAAGTGAGTTCTAGAAAAGCTCGAGCAGCAATCATGTGGATGTGACACTTGCGTCTATATTTTGTTATGACCTCAGATTTTCAGTTTCACTGTAAAACCTTTTTTGTTTCTGGCAGGAATGAATTCGACACCGAAGGAACTCCAGACCTGTACAAAGATGTTTATCTGCAGGATATTCATTGCGTCAGTTCTTTATGTAAAGCGTATTTCAGAGAGCTGCCCAACCCTCTGCTCACATATGAACTCTATGACCGCTTCGCTGTAAGTCTTCATCTCTGTGTGTCTTATATGAAACAAATCAATGTCAAGCATTTGGAAACACCTATTCTTTCATTATTTATATTTTTCCACTGTTAAGAATAAATAAACAAATAAAACATCTAAAATGAAGTAAAACTTTAGCGTTCAAACTTCAATCTTTAGCGTTTTCAAATTAACAACCCTTTGACAAAAATTTGAAAAATCCCTCTCTTTGCATTTTAAAGTGACACTTCATCCAAAAATTCAAATTGTGTCATCATTTACTCTCTTTTGAGTTGTTCCAAATGTGTATAAATGTCTTTGTTCTGATGAACACAGAGAAATATATTTAGGAGAATGCTTATAACCAGACAGATTTTGCCCCCCATTGACTCCAATAGCAGGAAAAAATACTTTATAATTTTTTTGTTCTGTTGAACACAAAAGAAGATATTTTGAAAAATGCAGGACAGAAAACAGTTCTGGGGCACTTTTGACTACCATTGTTTTTTGTCTACTATGGGAGTCAATGGGTGGTCAAAATCTGTCTGGTTACAAGCATTCTTCTAATATCTCTCTGTCTCTTGTGCACTCTCTTGCTCTCTCTCATGCACTCTCTCTTTCTCTCTCTCTCTCTCATACACTCCCTCACTCTCTCATGCACTCTCTCTCTGTCTCACTCTCTCCCTCTCTCTCTCTCATACACTCCCTCACTCTCTCATGCACTCTCACTCTGTCTCTCTCTCTCTCTCTCTCTCTCTCTCTCTCTCTCTCTCATACACTCTCTCGCTATCTCGTGCTACCTCTCGCTCATTCTCTCTCTCACAATTTTATTTTGTTTTATTGGCATGACAAAGTGTACATTCATACTGCAAAAGCATTTGCAGCTGGACTGCGTACAAATAGTGCAATTTGTAAACAAACAAAAAGAAAAATAATATAGCAATACAATAAAATATGTATGTAGTGCACTTAAAGTGCTTTACAATATAATATAATAATATATGTAAATATATAAAAACATAAATCTCTCTCTCTCTCTCTCTCTAGGATGCAGTGGCCGTTCAGCTGGAGGACGAGCGGCTGGTGAAGATTAAAGAGGTTTTGAAGGATTTACCTGCCCCTCACTACAGGTAAACCGCACACGTCAGTTGTGTCTCATTCTGTTCATCCTCCGCTGTGACTGAACACTCACCTTCTTCTAGAACGCTGGAATTTTTGATGCATCATCTGGTCAAGATGTCCTCATTCGCATCTGAGACCAACATGCATTCCAGAAACCTGGCCATCGTCTGGGCTCCAAACCTTCTCAGGTATGTGTGTGTGTGTTATTTCTCATTCATGGTGTTTGTTCTCATGATAACACTTGTGTGGTTATCTGCAGGTCGAAGGACATCGAGTCGACTGGTTTTAATGGTACTGCAGCGTTCATGGAGGTGCGAGTTCAGTCCATTGTGGTGGAGTTTATTCTCACGCATGTGCCGGAGGTGTTTGCTGCTTCAGGTACTTTTTCTTTTCATCTGCAACGTAACGATAAACCGTGAAGAGGTTGAAGTGTGATTTCATGTCGACTTTTTTGCAGGATCGGCCATGGAGCGCCGGAAGTCCCTCCCGTCGCCGGCATTGCTGGCCAATTCGGACGACCATTTTTTTAAGTCCCTTCCCTTACATTGTTCTGGGAACCTGAGTCCGGGAGATGGACCTCCACTCATGCGGCCGTACCACGCTATTATTGACGGCACTGACAAGTAATGGCTGGAATACACTACTCTGAACAGATTTGTTTTATACTAGACATCACACAGTTGAATACGTTTTTGAAAGTTTCAGACAGAAACACACTAACTGATCAAATCTGCAGACTTCCTTCAAATCCCAACTGAAAATCTGGGCCAAATCTGAGCGAAAGTCTTGTAGTTTGTTTTAGTTTTAAGACAACTCATAGCTATATTAGACAAGATGATTATTTTTCTTTGGCCAATCTTCCATTTTTCTCTGTGGTCTGTACTGTTAAGTATTTTCTGTAAAACTACCTTGCAAATACTGAAAAGTTTTTTTTTCATGAAAAAATATTTATTTACGTTTGCATTTCATCGCTGTCCTTCCGAAACCTCTGATGTCTAAATTCACAGTTTTACAGGAAATGGAAAAAACACTGTCGAAGTTGACAAGCACTTTTTGCTACTTTTTATTAGTTAGATATTTACAAAACCCAAAAGGGTGACCAATAATAAGGATTTATGGCAATAAATTAATCACGTAATATGGAGATATGAGGTTTCAGAAGGACAGCAGGGATGTGTTTTTGTGTACGGTTAGTACGTCTCATATCGTGAGGTGAAACTGGAGAATTATGTGTCCATGCATTTATGTATTCAGAAGATGAGAAAGCATTTAACATTTTGTAATCTTAATAATATATTATATAATATTATATTAATCCCTTTCCAAACGTCACTTTGTTTGGTAATGTTGAATCAACGCCATTAACCCCAAGCCTCTGTTCAGGAGAAAAGGCTCGCTCAAAGGGAGAAAGTGGAAGTCCATCTTTAACTTGGGTGGGAGACTTCAGGATCCACGCAAGAAGAACAAATACTGCCCCAAAGGTACAAGCAAGATAATAGACAACCAAACATAACATCAAGCGAAACATATCGGTCCCTTCTTAAACGTGTACCTCCTTAATCCGCAGATAAAGAGAAGACATCGCTGAGACCTGCCAAAAGTATGGACTCTCTGAGCTCAGGGCCTTTTGCACAAGATGGTATGACAAATATTTTAAATAAAAATGTACTTTTTAATAAAAGTCCATGTAAAGTCACACTGCTGTAAGACATAAATATCACTCTCGTGTTTCTTTCAGATTCAAAGCATCCTCCGGCTCTGGTCCTGTCCACGGCCAACCCCGAGGGCGTGGCCCCCGTAGGTGGAGGCGTGTCCAGCGGATATGCTGTGACGTACAGGCGCACGGGCGGGGCACAAGTGAGCATGGTGAGCGGTGGGACTCAGGGCACATACAATCGTCTGGAATCGCTGGGCGGAGCCGAGGGGTCATCTCAGGGCAATTCCAGGTCACCGGGAATGACCAGTAAAGCTGACCGCCGCGCCGGCATCCACATATCCGGACCTTTCTCTGTAACTGTGCCACTTCACATAACATCCGGGTTGGCGCTGGGTGTTCTGCAGGGGGGTTGGAACGAGAAGGAACAAACCGTGCAAGGAGACGCTGCTGATGATGAACAAGCTGAAACCGAAGCAGAAGGTGAACAGGTCAAGGGTTCAGAGCCGGAGCCGGAGCCGGCGTACACTGATGAGAGCAAAACTGATGATGATGATAATGAGAGCAAAGGAGACCCGGACGCTCAGCTGTATTTGGGGGAGATGACGACACAGATTATAGAGGAGGAAGATGAAGAAACAGTCAAGTCAGATATGACCCAGCATAAAGAGAACATAGAGAGAAGTATAGATGATTTGTCACCGCAGAATGATGAGGAGGAATACATGGGTAAGAGTGAATGATGCTGATGCGTAATAATTGTTTATTATCTAGTTATCCAAACTCATGTGATTAAACACATTCAAGGAGAAAGTTTTTAATATTTCAAAGTGATTTTTATTGAAGGTTAGGGTGGACATACCTGAAATACACAAGTGGCCTAAAGTTACGAATGAATTTGTTTTTGTGTTTTATGAATTTGAATGAATGTGCTTTATTTGCATTTCACTGAACAATGTGATACAAAACACAACTTGAATAGAAAAACTAAAATCTTGCAGAATATAAAACAAACATAGAGTATTTTTATTCACAAACATTAAAAAATAGTTTTATAATATGAATAGAAAAAATCGATATAAAAAGATTTTGGATTTTGAATTCAGTTTAAAGAGACGTTTTTAATTTCCCATGTCGTTACGAAAGTCATTGAGTAATCATGTTAAATCTTCGCGGCCTCAATACCTGCCAAACTAACCGTGATTATGATATGTGTCAAAACCAAGCAGCCCTAGACCACTACTGTATTTACAACTAATACTAATATAAAAAATATCATTATATATAGACAACATATCGTGTCTCTTTTCTGCACAGATATGAGAGGACACCTCCATCCAGATACAGTGATATCTGCCGATGGGAGAGAGATGGATGAGTTTTCTGAGCAGGACGTTCAAGACGCCTTTGGCTTTCTGGATATGATGGACAGCTGTGCATCCAACCTGGTGTGTGTCTGATCAAAATGAGCCGTTATATAAAGTACCGATGCATAGAAATGTGCTCTATAGGTGGGGTTTAGAACACATCTTTCATTTTCCTTCTGTTTTTCAGTTTGAGTTTTCAGTAGAAGCACCTGAAGAAGTAGTTGAGGAAGATGTAGATGAAAGCACCAACAAAGAAACACCTGTCAGTCCGGTACAGAACAGCTGTGATGAGTGTGAAACGCTAGCAGTTAACATGAGCACCCACCGCGCCCTCGCTGGAAAATCCCACAGTTTACCTTATAAATCCCGCCCCTTCATGCCCGCCCTGTCATTATCATCTGACGACGATTACAGCCCTGAAGATGATGAAGATGACTCTGATAAAGATTCAGAATATGAGGACATGTTCTGTCAAAGCCTCCCATCCGCTCTTGATTTTCATAGATTATCTTGGTCTGCACCCAAGACTTCTACCCGCTGTGCTGACGATGCTCTCTCCGACAGCCAATCGAAATGCTTAGACGATGTGATACTTCCTCCAAACTGTGAAGAGCCGCAGTCACTCAGCCAATGGGAAGACACGATTCTCACAGCTGCTACAGACGATGGCGAAACACCGGCAGGCACTTCTGTCCAAATCTATAATGAAGAACAGGTCAGCGCAGATTCAAAGATGGAGGATCTTCATGTAGATGATGAGAAGAACGAAGTCAAATCAGATGACGTGACAAATGACACAAACACAATGACGTAAGTACAAGAGAATAACTGCATCATATGCTTAATCTGTTTTAAATGTAATGTTTAAAGCCTCGGTCCTGTCCACACGACCAAGGGGATTTTCAAAAAAGGAGCTATTTTTACGCCGTTTGGACATTCGTCCACACGCAAACGAAGTACCCGGACTCTCTTGAAAACTGAAGATTTTTTTGTTGTTGTCGTGTAGACGGTGAAACCATATGTATAAAAACCATAATGTGAACTTGAAATATTCTTCTGTTTTTAAGGTTTCATAATACGTTCAAAGCTCTCACTGAAAAAACAACTAGTGGGATTTTCTTCATTTGTTGGTGTTCTTTTGCATAATTTTGCGCAGAATTGTTTTTTACGTAAATTTTACGTAGAAAAAATTGTCAAGTTTTTGCACAGTTTTGTAAGTATATTTTACTTTAAAAAACTGAATTTACACAAAAAAATTAAGCAGATTCTACTTTTTTTCAGAATTCTTATATATTTGGTATTTGGCGAATTATCCCTTTAAATCTGTATTATTGCTGTATGTATACCGGGTAGACAGTGACCCAGAGAATTCAGATAGCAACAAGGACTTTACTTTTTTTTAATAGTTTCAAGTTTTTGCACACAGTTTTGTAATTAAACTTACTTTAAAAAAATGTGCAAGAAATTTGCTGAGAAATTTGAAAGAAAATTTACTTTATAAAGCTGAATTTACACACAAAATTAAGCAAATCCTACTTGTTTTCTTCCAGAATTCTTACATATTTGTGTTATTGGTGAGTCATCCCTTTAAATCTGTATTATTTCTGTATGTATACAGGGTAGAAGGTGACCCAGAGAGTTCAGATGGCGACGAGGACACATATTTTGGAGCGGACCCGATACCCTGTTTACTTGATCCCAGCTGGACAGAGACGGCCAGCATCAGTGTCAACGAGCCCATCCAAGAACAGTGCGCACATGTGGATCCTCCACCGTATACGGAGATTAACACCGCTGTTGAGATCATTGTCACCGAGTCAACGGACACTCAAGACGAAGTGAACGTCAATCCATCACCAGACGAAGAAAACACGACTGTCCGTGAGAGAACAATCAGTGACGGCGAGGAGATGACGGTCAAAGTGTTTGAGCTCCAAACTCCTGAAGGTGAGAAAATATTGAGTGGAAATGAAGAAGATCCTGAGAAGGAACTTGAGACGGTGGAGTGCCTGAAGGATGAGGAGATGACGGCACAATCAGTCCAAACAGAGAAAAGCAAAGAATCTCTGGAGGACGAGGCCAAAGTGTTTGAGCTCCAAACTCCTGAACGTGAGAAAATATTGAGTGGAAATGAAGGAGATCCTGAGAAGGAACTTGAGACGGAGGAGTGCGTGAAGGACGAGGAGATGACGGCACAATCAGTCCAAACAGAGAAAAGCAAAGAATCTCTGGAGGACGAGGCCAAAGTGTTTGAGCTCCAAACTCCTGAACGTGAGAAAATATTGAGTGGAAATGAAGGAGATCCTGAGAAGGAACTTGAGACGGAGGAGTGCGTGAAGGACGAGGAGATGACGACACAATCAGTCGAAACAGAGAAAAGCAAAGAATCTCTGGAGGACGAGGCCAAAGTTTTCGAGCTTGAAACTCCTGAACGTGAGAAAATATTGAGTGGAAATGAAGAAGATCCTGAGGAGGCAGTTGAGACGGTGGAGTGCCTGAAGGACGAGGAGATGACAACACAATCAGTCGAAAAAGAGAAAAGCGAAGAATCCCCGGAGGACGAGGTCAAAGTGTTTGAGTTCGAAACTCCTGAAGGTGAGAAAATATTGAGTGGAAATGAAGAAGATCCTGAGAAGGAACTTGAGACGGTGGAGTGCCTGAAGGACGATGAGATGACGGCACAATCAGTCCAAACAGAGAAAAGCGAAGAATCTCTGGAGGACGAGGCCAAAGTTTCCGAGCTTGAAACTCCTGAATGTGAGAAAATATTGAGTGGAAATGAAGAAGATCCTGAGAAGGAACTTGAGACGGTGGAGTGCGTGAAGGACGTCATCGAAACAACTGAAGATGAAGAGGAACGCGAAGAAGTAAAGGAACACGAACCGTGCGAACCTGCAGAAAACACAGAGCAAGAAAGAGTTGAGATGGAGAACAGCTTTGACATCGATAAAGAATACAATGAAAGAAATGTCGAGGGAACAGAGAAAGACACAGATGATGATGATGAACACTTAGGAAATATTTTATCCGAAGAGAACTTGTGTGAAGATGATTCACGTGCACAAACAGAGGAACCGGTGAACAAAAAGTCATCAGATACCTCCGATGAGCAACCGCCAACAGCACCTGAAGACCGTCCCGTTCCAGAAGAAGAGAGAGAAACGTCGGCTCCCAAACACGTGAAAGCTGTCCCCACCGTCCCACCCAAACCTCAACGCTCCAAACTCACAGCGCTCACCCTCAGAAAACAGTTTGAGGACAGAGACGCCGAGAGACAGCAGAGACACTCGCAGTTCATGGAGGCAGACAGACCACACGATGACGAAACCCAAGAGCACCAGACAGACCACACCTGTCATAGAGACCAGGAAAAAACTGTGGAAAACTGCCGAGAACCAACGAGTGAGACCAACGGTGGCACGACAACAGAAAAGGATCCGCAATATGGTTCGGCCAGTGGGGACTCTGGGATCGATTTCAGAAAAGACCTCCAGAGAGACGGCGAGAGAGAGGCGAAGAGAAACAGCGGCGTCAGCATGTGTTTCGATGAAGCCGTCGCTCGGGCCACGGAGAAGCGGAGCAGAGAGACTTCCGAGCGTGTGTCGGGAGCTCAGTGGGAGAGAGAGTGCAGAAGAGAGGGATTCAAACACAGAGAGAAAGACGACGAGAACAAAACTGACTGACATCTTAAACCATAGATTTACACAAATGCATGAAAATGTGACTCATTTCATAGTTTTTCATATTTTACTTTCTTCTACACATGTTTTATTTTTCCTGAAAAAAAATATTCAAAATTAAACCACTGTTTACAGTCAGACACCGCAGGTAATGAGCGAATTGGTATTAATATGTTTGTCGGATAAGATTGTATTGGTTTAAAGTCTCGATCAGCGTGGAAATAAATTTGGTTCATGAAAAAGGAACACTCAGGAAACAAATCTAAAAAGAAACAGAACAGCCTCCGTAAGGACAGAATAAGACAATATGTGTAGAAATATTTTATATATATATATATACAAATATCATATTTTTAAAGCCTCGGTTATAAGCTTTCAATACAAATGCCTTGTCGAATAAACAAATAAATATATTGGTGTTTCATTTATATATGTGGGATCTGGTGTTTTTTTATTTAGATTGAACATATATTTACTAAATTGCGCATACATGTCATTTCATTATAGCACGCTGGCCAGTATTTTAGTTTCTAGCACATCTATTTAACATGAAAACTCACTCACCTTATCCCTGTCCTTCTCTGTATTTACAGATCATTTTAACATTTATCATATTGTTTCCATCGTGAAATTTATATTTTTTTCTTACCTCACACGACTGCCTCTTTAGGTCTGAGCATTAACTAAATCTTTAATTTGAGTGGCAAGTACTTTCTGCTTCTCTGATTTGATTGGCCCTCGCGATCATTTTCGACCTTAAGCTGTGTCAGAAATAGCCCCCTATACCCTTACACTATTTGAGGGGACATCCGCTTTAAGTGGTGTCCGAATTCATAGTGGACATTATTGAGTGCACTCATTGATAATAACGTGGCCAATCCGTTTTTAGTAGTGTCCGAATTTATAGTGGACAGCTGCTAGCCATCTTTCGTGATCCTCGCGCTGAAAGTATTCCCGCCTCTCGGCAGAAGATGGCGCCCAGAGCAGTGTCCCAATTTACTCAACCTCTCCATAAAGTGGACAATATTAGTGAAAGAATGTAGGAATAGTGAACGAGGGTGTGAAGGACTTAAAAATGTCCAGCGTGTCCAAAAATTGGACTTACAGACGTTCTTTGAATAAAGTTGAAGTTTATTAACCTGAAAATCAGTGCTGGGCTGTCTCACACACAACTCACTCAACAGAGAGTCCCGGAGAATCAGCCCCGCCTAAACAGTGTTTTACATTTTTATATGTGTATGTGTGGGTGTATCTTCAAGCTTGCTTCAGTAGTTAGTGTCCAATCTCACGGCTCTTGAGACATCAACCGTTTAGTCTTTAGCCAATGGAGAGATGACCCCTTGGCGCTTGTGGAAAACCGCACCCTTCTTCTTTGTTCTCTTAGCATCTGTAAAACACCACACTTCCCCCAACTAGTTCACCCAACACTTATCTAAACACAAGATCTGTGGTATGTGTTTGCATGCTCTGCTTGGTTCAGGCCAGTTAATCTCTCTTGCACATACCTGAGCTGATTTACTCCTCTTTCTTTGGACGCACTGTTTCTTGCACTCTAATATTCTCTCCTTCACAGCACCACAGTAATTATGACACTACAGCATGATTATATTGATAACAAATAACTTGATTAAACATATGCAATTAAAACATGGTAATTAAAACACAACACTTCTTAAAGACTTATAAAACCCTTCAGGTGTAGTAATCATGTATCTTGGTGCATTGATTACTTAGGGCAAAACCACGGTTTTACTACAGTAACCATCGTTTACTATGGTTTTCATATCCATGGTTATGATGTGATAACCATTGTTTTACAACACTAACCATGTTTTTTTTTTTTGTTTTAACTGTGATAAAACCATGGTACATTTCGTTGAGCGCTCAATAGAGTAGGTATACGTTTGTAAACATTCGTGGTTTCGCGCGCATCTTGGTTGCGTTTATAACGACTGGAGAATTATACACGGATACGGTATACAAAATAGTAAAGATTATTGAAAACCTTACGTGACTTCAAATAAACACAGATCCGGAGGATTTCGTCGGTCCAGTTCGTTCGTTTAACGACTTGTTTAGCTTAAATGGCGTATTCAACAACGGTATTCCATAGGAAAAATACCATTATTTTTGCCATTCCTATTTTCACATTCAACAATACAAAAACACGTTTTTGAAGGAATCGTCTCCTCCGTTACTCTAATTACTACACTGTTTACACTATTTTTCTGCCACCAGTATGCGCGCAGCTTGCAGTGACGTAAGCGTGACGTCGACTCCTAATAGGTATATATTTCCAAACGAATCCGTGCTGTCTGTCAACATATTTAAATGGTTTAGCCTAACAGACAACAGCAACTGTATTTGGGTGTAATGTGAATATAAGATAAGATTTATGTTTATTTAACGTTTATTTCAACTGCCAACCTTTAAAATAAAATAAAAAACATGCCAATATTTCAACCAACTGTACAGCAAATGCGTCTGGGAGATGATGTTTAAATGCAGCATAGATGTATCAGGTAGGGTGACCACCACCCAACAAACCCAATTGGGACATGCAATCTGTTGCCAACATTGAAAATCCGTAGAACTGTGATATAATAACAGAATAAAAACATTTTAATATAACTTTTTATCTTGTAAAAATGTTTGTTATGTCCATTCCAACTACAACAAAATCAAGACATAGACGAAATGTTACATAAGATAAACCAATTTTATTGGCAATTTTAGGTCTCAGACGTTGAGTTATTATGTACACTTTGAAGATCTTCTCAAAATGAGAAAACTAAAGAAGTAATAATAAAGAGTTTCGGTTTTAATATGTTTTACTGTCAAATAATGCATTTCATTATTTTCAAATAGGTTGTATTTTAATACGCTAACCACAACCTATAAGCTAAACACCGTTTCAACGCCACACAATTTACGATGTTTTCACAATCCCCATTACTATAGCGGCTTTACGTTGTGTTTTCTACATGGAGATTTACGGTATTTCAAAAGCAGCGATTGGTCCGTCAGCTTGTGACGTAACTTCTCCAGCCGGAAACTGGCGATTGTTTCGTGAAACCCACATGTGAACACAATACACACCGCACATTAACAGAGCAAACTAAAGCAACAGTTGTGTATAAAGGAGACTCCATCATACCCACGCGAGACACTCGCGAACATTAGGCTTGATTCGTGCACATTATGTCCGCGTCTGTTGACATCCACGCGCAGCTGGCGTCGATCATCGAGCGGTACTCCAGATGCGCGCTCATGGAGATGAGCCGAGCGGTCGAGCAGGAGATCTCGAGGAGACAGATGGAGGTCGAGACGCTGATGCTCAAACTGCAGTTTGCTGAGAGCGAACTGAGATCAGCCCGACGGAACCAGACGAACCTGCGGTCCGTGGCGACGCAAGCCGGTGACACTGGACACAGAGGTACGTCACGTCGCATCTCAACAACACGAGTTTGAAAAACTGAAGATACCTTCACTGAATAATCCTGGATTTAATGGTCATAATGGAATTATATACTATGCTGATAGGAAGTTATCCTACTGGAATAGACTTTAAGGAATTGCGTAATGGTTTGAATGGTCAAAACAGCTGACAGTTCATAATGCTTATGTAATTAAATTGGTGTAGTTGTTTATTTCCGGTTAAGTTCATTCTTGTGATGTATTTCCATAAAGTGAATTTGTCTTGGAAAGAAGGAGGGCGGTGGTTAGTTCTGACACAAAAATGAGCTTTTTTCTGCAATGTTTATTGATCAACCTACCTTTAAGTCTTCATGCACATGTTGTTTCAATGTGGTTTGTTGGATCATTTCTGTCTCTCGTCAGAGATAAACCTCGATCTTGTGAAGTTGAGTGAAGAAGGACACGCAGATGATTCTTCTGCGCAGACCTTCACACGGAATGTAAGACCTACTTTTATTCATTAGATGTTAGTTTTTAAAGTGACAGTTCACTCAAAAACAAAAATTCAGACTTTCTTTCTTCGGCGAAACATAAAATAAGATATTTTGGGTGATTCACGCTGATTGAAAATGTCTAAATCGATTCTGTGTTATATGCACAGCTCTTCCGTGAACTACGAAGTACTGCTCGATCTAAAATCACGACGAGATTGAGTCGTTTATAACGTGCGATTTTGAAAGCAACACTTGTCAAACATCATCACTATAAAAATACTTTATTGTCATGAAAATAGCCGAAAAGGTTTGAGGACAGCGACAGAATATGACCACTGGCATTTTTTGGAACTAATCGTTCTTCTTCTGTTTCCCATATTTGGAGTTTCTGCGCAAGAGCGCCCTCTGGCTTTCGGATGTGGCGGCATTTAACCGTTTTCATTGAGAAACTAAAAGAATCGCGCGATATATCGCCCAGCACTGGACCCAATTCACTTCTATTGTATGGACACAAAACCAACGCAAATGAATGGGGACCAGTTAACAACACTTCTTTAAAATATCTTCTTTTATGTCCTGAGGAAAAAAGACGCATATAAAGAGTTAAGCGCTAGTGACTTACATGTTAAGCCAATGCAAAGACTCGATAGGACATCCTGCGGCGCGATTTGGAGTGAATGACGTGTCGCAAAATGAGCGTTTCGGGCAGTTGAAAAATTAGAACTTTAGCGATAATTCGTTCCGTGTTAACCAATCAGGAGCTTGCTCTAGTAGTGACGTGATTATGACACAGCGGAGGCAGAAATCTGAAACAACAATGGAGGACAAAATCACCTTCGCTGTATGTGGAGACCCGGAGCTGTACGATACATCTTACTTTTATCGAAACGGAAATAAAAAGGATCTTGCTTGGAAGAAAGTGAGTGAGGAGGTCTGAGAATCTGGTAAATTGTAAAAAAACGCTCTTTACTCAATTTGAGCAATATATATAACGAGACTGGAGCCGCCTGTCGGAAGCCCCTCCCATGATGCCATGAAGTGAATTTCACGCGTGAATGAAGCGAGTAAACTCAAAATGTTCAAGCGTCCAACTACGCGCGAATAGCATGATTTATTCACGCAAGTCGTGTTCGGTGGTAACTCTCTATTACAGGGTTGACGTGACAGTAAAAGACTAAATAATTTTTATTTGAGGGTGAACTATCACTTCAAGCTCTACATTAACGTATAAAATGTATTATTTCTTCGTGTATGTTGGATAGTGACTTGATTGATTCTCAAACACAGACAGATGGAATCAAATCCGTTCAGATCAAAGAGGAAGAGATGGAGGACGGACTGTGGGACAGTGGAGCGAGTAAACATACATACATCATACTAATCATTCTGTTTTTCATCTCTTCATCATCTCCAGTGTAATGTTCTTGAATATTTTGCTAGTGTCTCCGACGTTGGCACCGGAGGTGGAAGATCTGGACACTTTCAGCACGGCAGGAGCCGCTAGAGATGGTGAGAGCGTCATCATATCAGCACCAGTCCGGTCAATTCTTCTTTAGTATGATGTCGTTTGTTTGGGGTCAGACATTAAGTTAAAGAAATAAATCACGAAGTTTCGTCCTCACACAAAAAAGTATTTGAATCATCCTGGACTACATGTGAAAACTCTCAAAACTCGCTGTTCTCTAAACTGCAGGTGGCGAATTAATCCTGACAAATAAAATGAAGTCCAGTGGTCTGTGGAATTCACCTGTTTCGGAGGAGTTCCTTTTAAACCCAGAAGCCCACAGTCTGGATGCATCTCTTCACGCCACAGTCGAGCGACACGTCTCGGGTGTTTCTTCAAACGCAAACTCGCAGCGGCACGTCGAAGACCCGTACAGAACGGCGGAGTTCTCCCCGCGCGCCGCTCATCACACGCTTCCCGTGGATCAGAGAGATGAGAGAAGCTCGAGCTGTCCTCAGTGCGGTAAGACTTTCACCACGCGCTTCTACCTGAAGATCCACCAACGAATCCACACGGGAGAGAGGCCGTACACCTGCCCGCAGTGCGGCAAACGCTTCTACTGCAACTCTCATCTGATTTCACACCAGCGCTCGCACACCGGTGAGAAACCATACAGCTGTGAAGAGTGCGGCAAGTCCTACTCGCATTTAAACTCTCTGAAACTCCACCAGCGCAGTCACACTGAAGAAGAGGCCTACGCGTACTGGTAGCCTTGATCTTCACAAAAGAGTTTGTTGGATGAAAAATATTTATTAAAACTTGTGTGTTTTGTAAAAACCTCCGTGCGGAAAAGTAATAATGACCAATACTTTTCTCTTGTTTATGATCAAAAATGACATATCACTCTTTTTTTTTCTGCTGAACACAAAAGAAGATATTTTGGAGAATGTTGGACAGCAAACAGTTCTGGGGCACCATGGACTAACATTGATTTTTTTTCCCTACTATGGGATTCAATAGGGTGAAGACTGGTTACAAGCATTATTCCAAATACATTTCCCTGTTTTCATCAGAACAA
The DNA here is from genome assembly GCA_029783895.1 of Triplophysa bombifrons. Taxonomy (NCBI): domain Eukaryota; kingdom Metazoa; phylum Chordata; class Actinopteri; order Cypriniformes; family Nemacheilidae; genus Triplophysa; species Triplophysa bombifrons. The sequence goes on along the minus strand of JAPMJR010000032.1, from coordinate 225,454 downwards.
AGACTTTAAACAGATTTGGAACAACTTGAAGGTGAGCAAATGATAACAGAATTACATTTTTTGGGTGAAGTATCATTTTAAAGTCACAGTTCATCCAAAAATTAAAAACTTTCATCAGGTTGTTTCAAATCTATTTAAGTTTCTTTTTTCAAACAAACATTTAGAGAGAAATTTGGAAGAATGTTCACAATTTTCAGTTCTGGGACATCATCCACTACCATAGTAGGGAAAAATATTATATTTTTGTTGTTGTGTAGAATACATAATAAAACATCATTCTCGAGCACAGTTTTCCATTTAATTCTACCTACTTTTGTAGTCAATGATGACCGGAACTAAGAATTACTGCCGTTCTTCCGCATATCTTTCTTTGTGTTTATTGAAAAACAAAGTCATTTATACAGGTATGAAATTACATGAGCGTGAGTAAAGGTGACAAAATTTTGGGATGAACTATCCCGGCTTGAAGTTTGATATTTTAGTTTTTGTAAGACGTTTGTAATGTTTGCTAAGAGCCAGTTAAGTAACATCAACACATGAAGTATCTGGTAGGGATGTAACGATTGACCGTGAGCCGGTTGAAAACCGCCTATAACGAACATGTGACGATCTTAGTCGGTTGAGATGTCAAATTAATCGCAATATATGTTTTGAACAGCAGGGGCCGCTGTTTTTAATGCGAACTTGGAAAACGTGGATATGCTGATATATATACAAGTGTAAAAAAATCCAAGAAAGCAAATACAGAGTCTTAGTTTGTTTATATTAAAGAGACTTTTGAATTATTCATTTGATATGGAATTACTTTTTAAATTGCAGTTTAGTTTTGTTATTTGACATCAAATATATATTTTTTTGACAAATGTGTAATATATGTGAAATAATAAAAGGGCAGTTGTTCATTTCTAATTTGTTTCCAATCATTTTGTATCCCGAAGCTGAGTAAATCGTTACATCACTATAGTCGCGTGTATATGTCCAGATTTGCTGTTTTTCAAGAAAATGAAAGAACAAAGGGCTTTTTTTAGCAATTAAATACTGTGTGTTTAAAGTTGACAAGCACTTTTTAATACTTTATATTGATTTTTTGGTAACACTTTAATTTACGGTGCCCTTGTTACACATGTTACATGTATTTACTATACATTATGCAAAATTACATGAAACTACCCCTATACCACACCCTAAACCTATAGTAAGTACATTGTAGAGTCTGGATCAGTGTGAGGAAAGCCATTCAATCTCTCACTCCCTTCTGACTTGGTTTCAAGATAACATCTTCAAAGACCATGGCAAACCTGGCTCCATGGGGTCTGGTTTTAAGGTTTAAACTCTCAAAGATAGTGTGATAACCATTTGGTTTCGCTGTAGGATGTTTACGACTCATAGGCTTCAAAGCATAAGTGATTAAGTCTGTGTCTCATCTCTAACTTAACATCTGAGGCTAACCAGAGAAACTTATCCGACAAATAGGAATTTATGTGATTTTAATCTATCCTTTCTGTAAATCTATCTAAATGTCTAGGTTGTGTGTTGCCGCTCGTGCTATTTTATATACTCTGTAACTGTTAGATATGCAAGTTTTGATTCAGGGTTCATTTGACGTATTCATACGTTCACAGTTCAATGCCTTGCATGTTTCATATGTAACTACACATCTTTGAATTCCCTATATGATGAGCTATGTTATAAAAACATAGCATGCATCATACTATGTCCATAACTAAGTTTAGGTATTAAATGCAAACTGACCATACTGTCAGAGCCATGCAAATGAGGTGCCATGAGAAACAAAGGAACCTTCTTAGGCCCCCTTATCACTTTCATGGCATTGGCCCGCAGACCATCTGGGGGCAGGGCAGGTATGCATTTAAAACACCATCACCGAATTAGTTTTAGTTGGCTTTTTGGAATCGGAAGGGAAAAGAAAGAGGACGAGCAGGACAGTCCAACGGACACCCCCGCTTGGGGCTCCCCTCTGGGGAGTGCGATTAGGCCATGGAACTCTGGACTCAGAACCCAAACTCAGCGTTTCAACAGGACTGCATTCTGAAACCATTCAAGATTTCCATCCACGCGCATACGGATATTGGTCCAGCAACGAGATTGCAAGTATCCGTTTCTAAATATAGATTAATTGCGTGAAGAGCATGCCTCTTTGTTAAAGATGATTTTATTGGTTTTCAGACATGTTTTACCTGCCTCGCGGCCATGCCCTCTCTCTCTCTCTCTCTCTCTCTCTCTCACTCTCTCTCTCTCTCTCTCACTCTCTCTCTCTCTCTCTCTCTCTCTCTCACTCTCTCTCTCTCACTCTCTCTCTCTCTCTCTCTCTCTCTCTCTCTCTCTCTGTCTCTCTCGCTCTCTCTCTCTCTCTCTCTCTCTCTCTCTCTCTCTCTCTCTCTCTCCCTGCGCATCCTAGCGCGTTTGTGTTTCATGTATTTGTTTGTCGTCTATGTTTACCATGTAGAGTAGAGTTTAGTAAAAACCATAAAGGCATTTGTGATTGGTTCTCTCTGTTCACGCTCACAAACTTGGTCACTTAAACTGTGTTTCGATCTATGCTTCCTCTGCTCTTAATTCTGTTTGGTAAAGTCACATTACTTATAGTCATGAGATAACGTTGGTGTATAAAACATTGATGCATTTGCTGGATGAATACATATAGGTTTTTTATCACTATACTGCTAATCAGAATTGTAAAATATGTATGTGTAATGACGATTATTATACATATTTGCCTTTGAGCTAAACTAATTCCTTGACTGAAATTGACGTTTTAAATAACTAATTTAATATATGTTTGATCTTGATAGATCTGGTGGAGAATCTTATTTGTTGAGTAAACTCATCCTTAATCTAACATGCAGCTAAAATCACTACAACATGTTTACTCAGTACTTAAATGTATAATTACACTGTAACACAGGCATTGTAAAATACAGTGTGACCGACTTTTTACACAGTAACAAACAAAATGATTTATCGCAAAAAAATCACAAAATATAGAAATACACGGTCTCAGAAGAACAGAGGCGATGTGATGTTCTATATCATTGAAACATTTCATTTTTATTTTGTTGCTTGTTTTGTTGTTATCCTCTCGAGTTTGTTAACACTTTATTTATTAATGTCGGGAAGGAAGGGTGATAACTTTGTTTCCTTTAATTGTCTGCTGCTTTTTTGCTTAAGCTTTAATAAAACACTATGACTTCCTGATCTAAAATCTTCTGTATTGTGTTTTATTTAAACATTTTTTTAGGAAGAGCCACAGTGTCCCATAGTGTTGATGACACAAGTATGTGAACATCTGCCTTCGATAAACAAGTTAGCTTTTCAGTGAAAAAAATCTTAATGTTTTTCGAAACCTGTTCAACCATTATTCTCACACGTTTTTGCAGGGTGCATAACTTTGCGCCCCCCCCCCCACATGAAGACGTATAATCTTAAACTCAAAAATGTAATTAAACCAACAACATATATACAATACTGGAACATCAATTCTTTTGGTTGGGGGGCTTATTTTTCTAATGTTTGATTTCATAAAATGTATGATGAATTTCTATATTTCATAAAAAGCCACAACATCTATTAGAACATTTCTATTGGAAGTTTGTAAAGGCATTATGTGCATTATGTGAACTACCACATGAAAAATCCCCCACATTAAAATATCTAGATAAGTAATTGTGAACACTCCTAAAGTAAATATTACAGTATGGCTTATTGATTTCCTATAGGTTACCGTATATAGGGGTGAAGATTGTTATAATTTGTCACAGATTTGACAGTTGCTTAAAAAATGAAATTCCCCATGAACTGGAAGTTGCAATCATTTTGATACATTTTCAAAATACAATTTCGAAGGAATTTCAAATGAGGAAATGAGTGGGCATGAATTGTTTTTTTACTGCGAATTGATTGGATGTGTAAAAACAGCTGTTGCATTGATTTTAACATGAAAATGGCAGCAGACTGGCTGTCCTCCAGAAGGGGAGGAGTTAATGGAAGCTCCGCCCGAGCCGTCTAATTGACATAATTTGAGATGGATAGTCATTTCGGGGCGGAATTGTATTTTTCAGATTTTAACTGAAGATTATGAGGGCACATGAATTTTAATAAGAAAATCACCCACATTGATCAACTATTTTCTATAAACGCTGCAATATTTATGAAATTGTCATTGTCCTATGACACGGCTAAAACAAATATTATTGTTAAATGTAATGCAATTTGTAAACACGAGGTTCATAAACGCTGTATTTTCCACATACCGTGCATGTTTGTATCTCCTCTTTGCCAAACAAACCGAGGTGTTCTGCGATTGGCCAGTTCACCAGTGTGTGGTGATTGGTGGAATACTGCAAGCGTGTGAGGGAAATGTAACGCCCCTGACCATATTTGGAACATCAGGTTCCTCTTCAATTGTACTGACAGGTACTCCGCCTTACTTGTGTATACATTTGGGCGGTCTTAGTCAAATCAGACCACCACTTGACATAGATTTGTGGGGGTGTGGTTACATGAGGTGTTTCAGGCAGGTCTGGGTGAGCATTCACTTTTAGAAAGAATTATTTTGTTCACACACTTTCATTTGTGCAATTTTCTGTTTCTAATACATGCATGAGCAACTTGTATTTTTTAATGTGCATTCCAATTCATATCAATCAAACTGTAGTTGGTTTGTTTTGATTTAAGCCATAATAACTAAAAAAATATGGATAACTAACAAAATAAAACAAAATAAAAAACATAACATCATCATAATTTTTTTTTTTTAAATAACAGAGTTATCTCATTTTGGAACAAAACTCTGTATGTATTCTTTGTTAACTTACTTCTGGCTCAGTTTACTGTTCCTTTTGCAGGTTATGGCAGTGCACTTCGATTTTTACATATTTTATCTAAGTTATTAAATGCATTTATACTAAGTTTAATTAGTTTAAATAACTTACACATGTAGGCCTACAGCTATGTTTTTACGTTCGATTTGAATGTATTTGTTGAATCCACAGCAAGAAAGAATGCTTATGACGTCACCGAGTTCTAAGCTGACGTAAACAGATGAGCGCTTGTTTGGCGTATGATGCTAGTTCAACGCGCTTTATTGAGTCTTGTTGTGGAGTTGGTTGCTTTCATGCTTTTATTTTGAGTTAATCTGTAAAACCTTTTTCCGACCAACACCTGAGTTGGCTGATCGGTGGCGAACTGGGAAAAACACCCAGCAGCGAACAATGCAAAACATGTACATTATAAGCAGCATTTTTGGGCTGTTTTGCTAATCACAACACGGTTTAGCATAAAACGTATAAAGTGTGATAGTGACGTAAAGTCAATACGCTCATTGTTTACCCACCCTGTAAGTCGCTTTGGATAAAAGCGTCTGCAAAATGATTAAATGTAAGGGCACTGAAGCCACATAAAATCGCAACTCACGTTATGTCTGAAGAGAAGTCCCCTACAGTCTCAATTTTCGTACCTTTGCAATCTCAGTTAATTCGACTTTCATGATCCAGACGTTTTTTCGTCACTGATTTTTCAAAAATGGACTTTCATTTTGTTGATTTACTTGTGGGTTCCGCAAGAAAGCTTGATTTTTGCTTGATTTTTCCTTTTACACATACAGTCTTTACTGTTAAATTGCAAGAAATCGCAGTTAACAGATCATGTGTGAACAGAACCTTGACGGTAATCGGTACTTCCAATTTTTCAGTAATAGAAGAAGTAACGTTACCGGCAAATTCCAGTAAGTGCCAATAAGTGAAGAGCACATTTGTGTATTTACCATAAATTAACCAGAATGGATTTCCCAGTACTTTACCAGAACTGCTGTATGAAAACACTTATTGTCTGCCATTCTCCCTACATTGACAGAGCAGACGTGAGCGCACTGATGAGATGTGATGTCTGCCTGAACAGGGTGCGCAGTGGTATGCAAAACACGTTGGCTGAAAAGGTACACAGCACCAGTCACAGTGTTCGGCCAGAACGTTTTGATTGGACAAACATTTTTTGGTTCTACTCCTTTCACAGACGATATATAATTATACAAATATTATTTGACCACTTTATTCTTGATTACTATCAGGATGTAAAGAGATTTCCAAACAACATGAAAAAAAAAATCTGGACAGGATAACCCACCCTGCCTTAAAGCTTACATAATGAATTGTGTTTATTTGCTGAATAATTTACTGAATGTCGTCTAACATTTTTGGAATAGAAAGTGTATGTTAAAGATATACGATATTTGGCATTATGCTCAAAAAGGCAATAAAGTGATGATAAAATGTATGTAAAATTTGTAATATATTTTTTTAAAAGACTATCGTTCCTTTAGTTTTCCTCTGATTGTGTCCTTTAAATCCGCTTCTGATTTTATTGTTCTTTGCAGATTATCTTTATATTAAATATATATAAAAACATGATTTTGAATAGAATTGAAATATGACATTAAAAACTAGGTCTTTTTAAATAATTTGTTAAAACTGGACCAGCTGTCTGTCCCTCAAAGACGTGCAACCGTTCATCTGCTGGTTTTTTATTTTTAATGCTTTATTGTCAGAAAACTGCAGGTGCAATGCCAGATCCCAGTGTATAACAAATCTTATTCCACATGCATCAACAAGAAAAGACAAAAAAAAGAAACCCAACCAAACCAAAATTAAAAGCGATAATAATAAAAAGCACCGATCTAATGAATAAACATATTCATTGTATGTATAAACTATCAAATATTCAGTTTTACACCGTATTTACATACAAAAAACAATGTTTTATTTTATACAAAGGATAACATTTAAGTCACTTTTGCAGGAAAGCATAAGACAAAACGCAAAAAAAATGTGGTTGTAATGAAAATATACGGTTTTGTATTATAATACGACTTTTCACTATGAAAAAACGTCATACAGAACAATTCGTTTTAAATAGTCGAAAATGTTTTAAAATAATTCATTAAAATAATTATTTCAATGAACTTATTTAATTAACAGAAAAATAAATCCCTGGCTTTTCTTTTGGCGGATGTTGTCAAATCAAAACCGGAAGTCCGCAAGTCTTACGCAGATCTGCACGAGAGATGGTTTTACGCAGTTATTTAATGTAAATGTTGTTTTATTTTTTCTATTATACGTATATGTTTATACGTTTATGAAGACATGAGCTGTGCAGTGATGTTACAGACTCAGATTTCCGCCATCATGGATGTGCTCGTGAAGGCGGCTGTGGCGGAGATCAGTCAGCTGCTCGAGGACGATGCCGCTGCGCTCCATGACGAGATCCAGAAGAGAAACGACGAGATCCAGAAGAGAAACGACGAGATCCAGAAGAGAAACGACGAGATCCAGGGACTGAAGGCTCGTCTGGTTCTCACCGAGACACAACTACAGCGACTCACTGCGGACAGATGCTCCGTGGCCGTGCAGGTGGAGATTATGGAGGACACTAGTAAGTGTGCACTACTGAGTGCCAAACACCCTTAAGGTTTTCTTATTTAAAATCCGTTTCAGTTCAGTTGTTGCGTAGTATTATGTACATTATTTTGTATTTAACTTATTTGAGGACTGTTGGATTGGGAGTTATTAGGTAAAGTAGAGGAAGACCCTAGTACACTAGTAAGTGTGCACTACTGAGTGTCAAACATCATAAAAGGTCTTCTATTAGCATTCACTTAAGTGTATTTATTTGTTTCCTTTTTCTGTCATTTTGGAACTGTTATGATGAAAAAGACGAGAAACGATCGATTTGAAATATTTAAAACTATTTCTATGTACCTTGTTTTATAACATAACAGTAGTTCAGATCAAATTGCAAGTCAAATAACCCAAGCAGAAGCTGTTATTGTGGCTTACTGTGTTTATAAAACAGCAATACGTTGAAATAAATACGACGAAAGACACAAAATCAATTCAATGGATTCATACACAAAATCTTATTCCCACTGAAATGAAATTTGAGAAATATTGCAGCGTTTATAGTAAAAAGCGTATCAATGAGCGTCATTTTCTTTTAAAAATTCATGATCCTCATAAACTTCAGTTAAAATCTGAATCCGCCTGAAATGATGTAAATTAGACTGCTTGGGCGGAGCATCCGTTAACTCCTCCCCTTCAACTGTCTGTCTGCTGCCAGTTTCATTTCAGCTGTTTTTACTTCAACATGTTTAAAAAAAATGTATAGTACAATGGAATCTAAGTCGCTTTGGACAAAAGCGCCTGCCAAATGCATAAATGTAAATGTTTTTATACATCCAATCAATTTGCGGTAAAAACGCAAGCCGCGCCCACTCAATTCTCCTTTAAAATTCCTTTTCACTCGGAAATGTGTCAGAATACGGAAGTTAAAACGATCGTAACTTCCGCTTCATGGGGACTTTAAAGTAAACTTCCACAAGTTTGTAAAAGTCGTCAACTGCAAACGAGCTGCACATATTCAGATTTGCCTTTTTAACAGATTTTATCTGTCATTTAAAGACCGGCTATAACGACATATAATGATGTTTCTCGGCAGGTGTGACGCTCCATTCACAAGAGCCACTTGCTGATCTTTATGGACGGGAGAAGACGGCCGTGACCAGTCCAGAAAAAAACCTTTCAGAGGAGAAGCCACGCTGGTCACACGTCACCGGAAAAGAGGAGGAGATGATGTCATCAGAAGAGCTTGGAGCGCTGCGTGAAGATGAGGATCTCAGTGGACTTGAGTTTGAGATGAAGATCGAACAGGTGGAAGAACTCGTCGATCGGAAACTAAATGAAATTCAGGCAGAGGGAAGCGGTGACGGACGCAATCACAGCGAAAATCATTTATGGCCATCAGGAGGACGTCTGGAGAGTCACATGGAGTCCGAGCATCGGTCACAGAGTTTTACAGACTCATTCGTGTCGATGGAAGATCAGATGAATTCAGGTTTTTTTGGCTCGGGTGGGATGTTGGACAACGAGAGCTTCAGCTCTTTAGGAAATAAAGACATTGAGTACTCCTTGAATGTCCTGACTCGACAGGATTCCAACAGACGCTCACCAACACCGCCCACAACCGGCCCAACAGACTCAAGTGCGTTTAACAGATTTTCATCGACTCATTTGCCTAAAACATTCACGCACAGTGTGTATGTACAAGACCACCCGTGCAGCCACGCGAGGCCAAAACCGTTCCGATGCGAGGAGTGCGGTAAAGGCTTCACACAGAAAACACGCTTGATAACACACAGACGAATACACACGGGTGAAAAACCCTTTCGCTGTCAGCTGTGCGGTAAGACATTCTCCAGACAGGACAACTGTCTCCGGCACGTGCGCTTGCACAATGGACAGCGGTGAGAACTGCACACGCTAAGAGACGACAACTTCCTCTGTCCAAGTTACATTTTCAGAACTGAAGCTGCGATCTGTAACTTTTCTCTCTCTGTCTGTTTGAAACGTTACATTAAAGGGAGTCTTCAACCAAAAATGACATTTCGCTCTTAAAGAGATAGTTTACCCAAAAAATTCTCTCCTTCGAGTTGTTCCAAATGTGGATAAATGTCTTTGTTCTCATGAACACAGAGGAAGATATTTGGAAGAATGCTTTTAACCAGACAGATTTTGCCCTCCATTGACTCCCATAGTAGTTCCTTGAAGACAAAATAAGATATTTTGAAGAATGAAGGACAGCAAACAGTTCTCGGGCACTATTGACTAACATTGTATTTTTTCCTACAATGGGAGTCAATGGGGGTCTAGATCTGTCTGGTTATCTGTCGTTTCTTCCAAATATCTTTCTCTGTGTTCATCAGAACAAAGACTTTTATACACATTTGGAGCAACTCCAAGGTTGGTAAATGATGACACAATTTTTATTTTTGAGTGAAGTATCCCTTTATGGTTAGGGTTGGGTGTCGAGAACCTGTTCCATTTTAGAACCGGTTCCAATTGTCAAAGAACGGGGGATTCGATAGGACACCCGCATTTCAGTTCTGTTTATCGATTCCTGACTTTTTCAATCACATATATCAGATCACAGATATTGTGATCACAATTAAACAGGACAACATGTTCTAGTTTATTTTAAATTATATTAATTTGAATTATTAATTCAATCACTTTTTCAAAAACGAAGTTTTCATTATTTTATTTACAAATAATTGTTTATATAAAGGAGGATCTAGCTCCTGCATGTTATATATTTTATGTTGTATTTTTGGGTTATACTTAAATAGTTTGGGTTTGTAATTGCTTCTGATTATTCCTTAATGGAAGTTTTGTTTGTTTCATTATTTGACGAATTGTCACAGTTAACATTAACACCATACTGGTTATAGGCTAAATGTGGCAAATAAAAGGTAAAAAAAGTATTTGCAAATGTTTCTCTCCCCCCAAAAAAATTGGAATCGATAAGAACTGGATTCGATAAGCAGAATCAGAACCGGAATCGCTAAAAATGAAAACGATACCCAACCCCTATTTATGGTTACTTCTCACATTTTAAGTTTGTCTTGAGCTGGAGTTAAATGTCAAACTAACATTTCAAGTGAAATCAGTTGATCACCGGGGTAAGGAGACTGTTTTAACAACATTGACGTGAGTTAGGGGTGGGAATCTGTTTGTGTTCGACCAATGAAAGAAGGAAGAGTTGTTTATAAATAATTATTTTGTATTTAATATTTCGTGTCATTAGAGAAGTTAATTGGTGTGCTTCATCTCTTTGTCATTGTCGTGTTTGTTTTGTTTACATCCAAAAGTTGTGCCTCAGAAGAACTTGACCTCATATTGACGTAATGCTTTAGTATAAACAAAACGTTTTGTACAACAACCGACCAGCAATAAAACAGTTGGACCAAACGTTGCTTACATCTTGAAATGTGTTTGTGGTTTTCATTTAAAGACACATTTCAGGTAAGAAAAGTGGTCTCCTCTGAAGCTCCGGTCTGTCGCGTCTGCTCCAGCTGAACAGAGTGACGGCGTATCTGACTGACATGAGAGTTTGGGTCCCTGGACACGGTCCGTGTGGAAGGGTGAACGGGCAGCGGGGGCAGAAAACCTCGGCGTGACTCGGGTCTTGTGCTGAAATCATCTCGCGTCTTCTTTTTGTTCAGTGTTTTGCATTCGTGAAGTCCATCGGGGGGCGTGAGGAGCAGTGATCTGGTTCTGTATATGGATGGGAAGCATACCCCGCCGAAGGATGCGGGAGTCGGTGCTGGTACTTCGGTAGGCTCGTGTAAGTGAGTGTCTGAGCTGGACAGAGTCAGTTTCACAGACGGGAGCTTAAGTAACGCTTGACTTTGAAGGTCGGGCAAAGTGTTTCTTCGGCTTTGCAGGTGCTCTTGACCTGATGGGTTCTCTGTGGGCTTCCTGGAACACATTCCTGCGTCTTTGGATTCCAAATCCATTTTCTTTAATCGACACGTTCTTGAAAAAACTCTACTAGTTGATGTCTGATCCTCTTCAAACATTATATCGCGTCCTTCAAACATTCCCGCCAGGTTCTTCTCGTAGGTCTGAGTGAGATGGGCTAGGTTCTGGATGGCCAGCCAGGGCTCGGAGTGCAACCTTTGACGGTACACGCTGTCGCTCCGCGGCAGGACGGGAGACGACGCGCCAGCTCCTCGGAAATTAAAAATGTTTTCTCCATCAGAGTTTGGAGAGGTGGTCTTCAGCTCGATATCTGAGGGAGACATGCACGAGACGGGTGAGGCGTTGGGCGACGGGAGAACGTTCAGGTAACGTCGCGTGACGCTGCTCCCGTCACAGTTCAGGTCCGTGGCGATGATGAGGATGTCTCTTCCTTTGGCTCGACAGGCGTCCAGCAGCACCTGCAGCGTGTCCTGATGTTGAGCATTCACGGCATACACCAGGGCCGAAGCTCCGCTGTAGTCCTCTAAGCTCGGATCGGCTCCCGCCGCTACCAGAGCGGCTGCGACCTCCACCCCAGCCCGTTCCATGCAGGCGTACATGAGCGCGGCACGGCCCGTCTTGTCCTGAATGTTTGGGTCTGCGTGGTTATGAAGAAGAAACTTGATCACTCTTAACATTGTCGTCCCAGACTGCTCACCGCGAAGAGCTCGACAGGCGGCCAGCAGCGGCGTCTCTCCTCTCTGGTTGCGTTCGTTCACCTGCGCGCCTCCTTCCACCAGCAGACGGACCAAACGGAGTTTACCCAGATGAGCGGCGGTGAGGAGCGGACTCCCGTCCATCAGGTAATCCTGAGCTTCTGTCATGACCGCTGAGGCTCCTCGATTTGCTGAAAACAAATTCACAGCTGCGGTCAGAAATATCTACTAGGGTTGTGAAGCGATTAGATTTTTTAATCTAATTAATTACATGATGTTGCAATTAATTATTCTAATTAATGGCAATTTAATCACACATCACATTTGGGGCCAAACTATCATTTAGAGCCATAATAAGACAATACAGAAAGTAACTTCAGATGTTCAGAAGCTGAATTTGTTATAATTAAAGACCAAAACAGTTTGGTTAATAACATTCTTAAGAAATATCTTACTTTTCCTCAAAGAAACAGTTTTTCAGGTTTGAAACGACACAGGATAAATACATGTAAATAAGAGGAAGTTTTTGGGGAGGTAAACTATCACCAATTTATCAGTATGGTTATTAGGGCTGGGAATCGATTCTGATGTTCCGATACGATTATGATTGACAAACTCTCGATTCGATTCGAGTCAATGATTATAAATTGAATATAAACCCTATAGATGTTTCTAAAAAAGATCAGTAAATATCAGATTACAATGGTGAATTTCAAAATGAAATGAACAACCACAAACCTGTTTATTAAACTTTAACCACACTTGGGTATATTGAAACAGAACAGTCGCATACCTTAATCAAACAGGATCAGGTTATTTTACATTTAATCAGTGTTGGGTAAGTTACTCTGAAAAAGTAATGAATTACTAGTTACTAATGAAATATTCAATAGTGTAATTATATTACTGTACAAATGACTCTCCCAAAAGTGTTTAATTACTTATGACTAATGACTTTCTATATCCTACATCAATTCTTGATTAGTTCAGTGATTGAAGGATAGACATGAAACGACTCTTTGAATTCATTCGAATAAACTACATAAAGTATTATTATTAACTGACCAAAGTATTACAACTGAAGTTAGACTTAAAGTTTTGATGTTAATTACACTATTGCACACACATGTATTACATGTAATTACATAAGAAGTAACAAATTAAATTACAGAAAAAGAAAAGTAATCCCTTACTTCACTTTTTCAAGGGAAAAGTAATTAAATTACACTTACTAATGACTTAGTAACTAGTTACACCCAACACTGCATTTAAGATACAGAATATACTTTTTTATTTTTATAAAATTATCTGTAATTAGCTGCAATCATTTGAACCGTTGTATTTTATGTGAAGGTGATGTTAAATTCGACGACACACCTGCATCCGTCACGTTAATGAAGCAATGAATGAACATTATGCTCCCTGTTGTAACAGCCACCCGTTGTGAAAAGAAAAGTGATGTAGAGCAATAACATGCATGTTAATTAATGTTCAGTGATTGCAGAAATATGAAAGAAAAAAGGCAACAGTGTGGTTGTAAAGAAGTATAACCAATTTAAAATGTGAAGTGTAATGAATTGCTAAGTGTTATAATGTTTTAACTGTAATAACAATTATTTATAAGACATTAAAATGAATTAAAAGGTGCATTACAATGCTTTAAAACTTTTATGATGCATTACACATAGGCTACATGCTTCAAGGAAAGTGTTAATGAAAAAAAATAGATTCGACCGCATTTTAAAAACGATTAATCGATTTGCACGCCCGTAATTGTTATAATTTTACTTTTTTATTTTAATACTTTTCAAATTCCTTGAAGAATTAAATTAATTCATTGGATTCACCGAATACGTTCAGGAATGCAGTAAATGACTGACTTAATGAATGAGCCACCAATCAATCGATTCACCAAAGAAACGTATTCATTTAAAGGCGAAACCACGCCGTGTGTTCCTCAGATATGCGCAACACTTAAATTTTCTACATATTAATTATAATTAATCCTTTAAATGCACTATTAAACTTTCCCATGTGGGGTATTAATCACTAACAACGGATTTGACCTCTACAAACAACATTCATTTTACGCCTCCGCACTCTTCATTCGAGTCTGTTTTTATGTCCCTTGAGCAATTTTAGAAGAAAACGTTGATACTTAAATACAACAAAACTCCTTAAAATCTTCTTGTGCAGTCAAATTTTCTCTGTGTTCATACAAAAAAGGAAGTGAAAGAAGTCATTTCAGAATGGATTCATCTAGTTAACAAGATCACATTCATCATACGTATACGTTCGACCGTGCCATCATTCCAAAGTGTTTTCAGAGGCTCTTGTTTGCACACAACAGTGTTCAAAGCTAATCTTGCTTTTGAAGCTTAAAATGTCAAACTGTGAGGGCATCGCAACAAAAGCCGCTTCTAGGATCTGTGGCTTTGAAATGCCTTTATCTCTACAGGTGTGTGATCTACTGTACAGTACAACTTTAAAGAGGTCGATGATGCTGTGACGCTCATCTCAGAACTGTTCCAGCGTTAAATACACATGTAGCATATCATTTGTGCCATTAATTCAATTCATACATGATGTTTTTTTTTAAGTTTGTACGTTTTTCAATCACATGAATAATGCTCTGGTTGTTACTACGGTAATGTGCTAACAGTTTTCTGTTCTGCAAGTATTTTCTCAAATCCCAAAAGAAAATCTTAAATTTACGATAATTCAAACAACGTTTTTCTGAGGCAGTGCTAAAACATGTGAAACATCTACATTTATGTTAAGAAATACCAAGACAGGATTGTAATGATTTTGAACTGTACCTGCAGATTCAGCTGCGATGATCTCTTGACAAGGTGCAGCTTCACCGGTAGATGCGTGTGAAATGAAAGATGAATGCATTTGTGTCTGTGTGCACGTCTCTCTAAAGGTGAAAGGTCGAGCACTCATGTGGACACTGACATTTATTAAGTATACCCATACATGTCTATCAAGAGAATACTGTCCGTAAAGTTTTATTTCAGTCAAGTCAACGTTCACGCAATGTTATACACTGTCGTGTGGAGTATTTTTGCATATTATGTCGTATGAATACATAAATGTATAGCCACTTAAAAAACAAGATTTTTTATTTTGATGTATGTGTTTATGTAAATTGTTATATATTTTTTCTTTTTCTTTAAAACGAACAACATGTCTCCTGAATTTCAAGTAAATATTGTTTTTTTGGCAAAAAATTTAAACTGGACACAGGTCAAAAGTACAAAAAAAAGAAGCCCTTTATGTTTCCAAACCTCAACTACTGCATAGAAAACAAGTTGATATTTAATAAAACGACACAGTATTAAGGTCTTTAAACATACAGTCGTGGCCAAAAGTTTTGAGAATTACATAAATATTGGAAATTGGAAAAGTTGCTGCTTAAGTTTTTATAATAGCAATTTGCATATACTCCAGAATGTTATGAAGAGTGATCAGATGAATTGCATAGTCCTTCTTTGCCATGAAAATTAACTTAATCCAAAAAAACCTTTCCACTGCATTTCATTGCTGTCATTAAAGGACCTGCTGAGATCATTTCAGTAATCATCTTGTTAACTCAGGTGAGAATGTTGACAAGCACAAGGCTGGAGATCATTATGTACATTTACATTTACATTTACATTTAGTCATTTGGCAGACGCTTTTATCCAAAGCGACTTACAGTGCACTTATTACAGGGACAATCCCCCTGGAGCAACATGGAGTAAAGTGTCTTGCTCAAGGACACACTGGTGGTGGATGCTGGGATGGAACCCGCAACCTTTGATTTACCAGTTCAGTGGTTTAACCCACTAGACCACCATCTCACCATCTTATGTCAGGCTGATTGGGTTAGAATGGAAGACTTGACATGTTAAAAGGAGGGTGATGCTTGAAATCATTGTTCTTCCATTGTTAACCATGGTGACCTGCAAAGAAACGCGTGCAGCCATCATTGCGTTGCATAAAAATGGCTTCACAGGCAAGGATATTGTGGCTACTAAGATTGCACCTAAATCAACAATTTATAGGTTCATCAAGAACTTCAAGGAAAGAGGTTAAATTCTTGTAAAGAAGGCTTCAGGGCGTCCAAGAAAGTCCAGCAAGCGCCAGGATCGTCTCCTAAAGACGATTCAGCTGCGGGATCGGAGTGCCACCAGTGCAGAGCTTGCTCAGGAATGGCAGCAGGCAGGTGTGAGCGCATCTGCACGCAGAGTGAGGCGAAGACTTTTGGAAGATGGCCTGGTGTCGAGAAGGGCAGCAAAGAAGCCACTTCTAATTCTGACAAACTCCAAGAAGTTATTATGAAAGAATGGGTTGCTATCAGTCAGGATTTGGGCCAGAAGTTGATTGAGAGCATGCCCAGTCGAATTGCAGAGGTCCTGAAAAAGAAGGGCCAACACTGCAAATACTGACTCTTTGCATAAATGTCATGTAATTGTCGATAAAAGCCTTTGAAACGTATGAAGTGCTTGTAATTATATTTCAGTACATCACAGAAACAACTGAAACAAAGATATAAAAGCAGTTTAGCAGCAAACTTTTTGAAAACGAATATTTATGTAATTCTCAAAACTTTTGTGCCACGACTGTACACTCCGTATTTTATCATAAAATTCTGCGGAAAACTCAGAAAATCGAACCCAGTACCCAGTAAAAAAACTTGTTTTTTTCAGTGGCTATACGAAAATATCGATAAATGTGATTGACACAACTTGAGGTCGTATTTATTTTTTAACGCGCGCAAATTTCTGACTTTAGTGTCTGTGCTTATACATTTTATACTCTCAGTCTTTCACACTGCTTTAGGGTGCTTGCTCCAGTAATAATGTGATCACGACATAGCGAGTATTTGTGAAGTGAATTTCACGCGCGAATGAAGCGAGTAAACTCAAAATGTTCAAGCGTCCAACTACGCGCATATCGCGTCTGGTGTGAACGCTCAGTTAGAGAGCTTCAGGTCACCTGCCTGCCAAAAGTTTGTGTACCTACATAAACACGCACAATATATATGTATTGTCGCAGAAATTAACCATGTACAATATACAATTATTAAAAAGTATTATATTTAAATAATAAAATATTATTTTAATTTATAAATAATTTTGCAATTTATAAATAATGTTGAACTTATGTTTAATAGTCATCTTCTGTGGATAATTTGGTGGGGCGGCGCTCCCTATTGACCATCCGCTACTGATGAATAGATATCTTAAAGGTACTCATATGCACCCTTTTAGCAAACGTGTATTTTTTAAAGGTATCTCCCTATAGTGACAGCATTTGTAATTTTCTATTTGACAGTGATGGTTTAAAAGAGTTCAGTTGTGCAAACAGTAATTTTCCATAGTCTGAAACTTACATTCCTGGACTCTGTGATGGAAAAAAACCAAACATACAAAATCCAGCCCTGTTCGCAGAAAACGTCTGAACACGTTTACCGTCGACATTTATCGTCACCTTTTGCAAATGTTATTTGGCTATTATTCTTTCTCTTCTGTTGGCAGTATAGAGATTATTATTAATACAATTATTTATCTTTATTGTTGCTATTTCATTTGATTGTCCCATCCACACAGCACCGAATAGCCTCATGTGTAACGCATCTGCATTCGAGCTCGAGAGCGTTCTATAACATCTTATTTATCCCATTGTCTGGCTTGTTCCGCTTTTGGAGAAAGGTTCCAGAAAGATCCAGCATCGCATTTTGGTACACGAGTGGAAAGTTTTGAGAAGATTGTAACTCCGCCTCTGCGCGCATATAAAGTGATCGCGGCGCGCCCACAGACCGACGGAATGCGAGGACGCGCATCACTCGAGCCTTAAATCTGCAACAAATTTGAAGAAACGCTGTTAGGGATTTTTACCTCTAGACCTAAACATATTTTACATATTGTTATTATTATTCTTTTCAAGAAGAACATTAAGGTATGAAATTACTGTTTTTTTTATTTATCTTTGAACTAATTAATGAGGGGCAATTCAATCGTTTTCTCTTTTTTGTTGGTCTCGACGCAATATCTTCGATTTGATTTTTCACGTTAATGTTTATGTTGTAATAAATGGAATACAATTCACGAGTGTTGTTGTTCATTGATGGATGATGTGCTTGATTGTTTTAGGTCGATTATCATGCCTGTGAAAGTGAAGATCAACAGCGCTGACGTGAAATACACCGAGAAACACATCGAGTCGCGATACAGTTACAACAGCGCGTCTGTGTATAAAGACGGAGACACTTACACTGTGAGTATGCCGGAACAGATTTAGGATGGACGACACGGGCACGCGCAGACCGATCGATCGACATTTGACATCAAGTACCGCGAGAGAGCCGTGAAAGAGCAAACAGAATAATTCACGCGGTTCTTTGATGTCATACACGGTGTGCGCAAAGCGGCCTGTACGGAGAAAAGGAATAGCGGACGACGTCACGCGCGTATTTTTCCACTGTCCAATCGAGTGAATGGAGAGGCGAGCGCGCCTTCCGTTGTTGTGATGGAATTTTACACTTGCTTGAAACGTCCGAAAAACTCCAATGATGGAGAAACTTCTGGCGTCTGTCCCGAGCAAGGTCACAGCAAACACCCCGTGCTTGTACAGTTTTTAAAAGTGTCTGCAAATGTGCCAGTTAACCGCCACTAGAGCGCTCGCGCTACAATCCTTGACTGACGAACAGCTGATTCTGTGGTTGCTTAGCAGCATAAAAAGCGCAGCGCGCAAAAGTTAAGCTGCACTTTACTAAATAATAGAAACAGTCAACCTTAAGGCAGTGCCGTGCGCCTGCGTTTTAAAAACGTTTACTGACGTCAGGGGTTAAGAGTTGTTATTTAACAATAGTATTAAGGCGGTTTTTTTCGTCTGCGTCACAGCTGCGTCGTGGGCTGTATAGTAACCAAGAGAAGATCTACGAAGTGCGTCGTTACGCTGTTTGAGAAGCGATACGCATCGACACCGCCAAGTAAACAGTCACGTTCGCAGCTTGAGTTCTTAAATACACAAAAACGCGTAATTTATTTAGATAATTCATTCGGAAATGCGTATGAAACATGATTTTTGTATCTGAAGGGAGGGCGTTCAAGCAGACCAATCAGCGTAGGGTCCGCGTTGAGTTGACGCGTTGTGGCATTTTTGGAGAAGTGCGTCTACCTCTCTGCGTAGGTTAGGTGTGACGCAGAAGTAAAAATCGCACTTCGCGACGATATATGCTGTGCGCTGCGGTTAGCAATCTCCGAATAAACTGGGCTGTCAGTCAAGGATTACAGCGCGAGCGCGCTAGTTGCGGTTAGCTGCCATATTAGCAGACATTTTCAAAACAAATGTGCAAGCGCAGGGTGTTTAGTTGGTCGTGCTCGGGTCGCCCGTGACAGACACCAGAAGTTTCTCCGTCGTCGTTCCGGGTTCCGGACGTTCCAAGCAACTGTCAAATTCCATCACACAACGGAAGTCTCGCCTCTTCACCCGATTGGACACTGAGAAAATATGCGTTTGACGTCGGACGCTTCTCGGAGTTCTTTTCATGCTGCCGCCGAACGAAAGCAACGCGTTCTGGTTATTCGGTATTTCAAATGTAGGCGCTCCACGAGCGCGCTCCCGTTTTTCTAGGCTCGTTGCCGCCGCATGGAGATGAAAATATTTAAACTTTTAAAACACGCACTCAGGTCACGTGACAAGAACCAACCGACCAATATAAACAAGCTCTGAAGATGATCGCAGCATTAATAAATATAGTAGCACAGTAACTGTGAGGTATTTTCAGTGCGCATAATCACTATATATGTGGTTTACGCCTCCTCGTCTTGCCTGCGTGCGTGACCCATGGTTGCTTAGCAACGACAGACGCCAGGAGTGCTCACATTCCTACATACTTTGGGGGGAACGGAGAACGCGCTTTTTCCCCACTGCTTTCTCGTGCTGTGTGCGGCATTCTGACTGTTTGGCATCCCTCTATTTGCGCGCGCCTCCATATTTAAAGTAATGAATATGCGCGCGGAAAAGACGCGAAATCGAGCTGAAGTCAGGCGCCAAAAAAGTTGCTCAAAAGCGACTGCGAAAGCCTGTATGACGATACACTGTTTTCTTATTGGCCAAACAGGGCACGTGTATACATGTGTTTTGGGTGTTTATTCTGTACCATTCAGTCACGCGAACTCGCACAAATGTATGTTTTTTTATCACCTCTGTTGTTCATTGTGCTTAACTACAGCCAAACAAATAGGAATATTTCTATCATATTCACTTTGTCAGTGATTAAGACAGCAAAATCCCGAACAGTTCAGCACACTACGGGAAGCACGAAGTGTTCGACCAGATGGCCGTTTTTTAATCCTCCCCCGCCTGCAACCTGCAGATGTCGCCAGTGGGGGGCAGTACATGGCATGGGCAGACGTGTGGGGATCAGTGAATTGCAAAACATTATCAAAAACGAATGAAGAATGTTGAAATGAAGTTAAAGTGAGTGTCAATGTATATCAGGTGACACCCTCCAGTTCTGGATTCATCTTCCGCACAGAGAGGAAGGTGCCAAAGCTGGGCGTCATGCTGGTCGGGTGGGGCGGTAACAACGGGACCACAGTCACGGCAGCTGTGCTGGCCAATAAACTGGGTCTGACCTGGAAAAACAAGAATGGTGTTCAGGTAAAAACCAGTTTCGGCTTTAAGCGGCAGGGTTTTTTATACACATGAGGTTGTGGTGTGTGTAAATGTTGAATAAAGGCATCGCCAATTTTAATCCGAGCACTAAAGGAATTGAAATAAAATTCTATATGATTCAATACTGACTATATGTGTATTTGACTTCAATTGATCCATGTGCTATCATTGCAGAAACCAAATTACTTCGGCTCGTTTCTGCAGTCGTCGACCGTGTGTCTGGGCTCCGGACCTGACGGAGACGTCCACGTTCCCTTTCGAGATCTGCTGCCTATGGTGCATCCGAACGACATCGTATTTGACGGTAAAGACGCGCCGTTTTGATGATGATGTCGTGTGAGAACGCTGTGTTGATTCGTGTCGTGTCTGTAGGTTGGGACATCTCCTCGTGGGATCTTGGAAGGGCCATGGAGCGTGCTCGGGTGCTGGAATGGAGCCTGCAAGAGAAGCTCTACCCCCACATGAGTCAACTCAAACCCAGACCCTCCGTCTACATCCCAGAATTCATTGCGGCGAACCAAGGGAGCAGGGCTGACAATCTCATCCCAGGAACCAAAGCAGAACAGGTGAACATTTATTATACGTCAGTGTTTAAACGTGTTTAACATAAGAAAGACGATATTGACGTCAACGAGAGCAAGTGTAAGTCTCGGAAGGTCTTCATTAGAACTCAGATTTGTGAGGGTTTGGAAAAACCAGAACCGGTTTGTTTATAAACATGAATGTTTGTAGGTGGAGCAGATCCGTCGGGACATCCGTGACTTCCGACAGAAGAGCCGCGTGGACAAGGTCATCATTCTGTGGACCGCCAACACCGAAAGATTCTGTGACGTCATTCCTGGAGTCAACGACACGTCAGAGAACCTGCTGAACACCATACAAGTACCGTGATTTTACCTCTTGAGTATCTGAAAGAACCAATGAGGAGAAGAAGAAGAAGCAGTTTGTCTAATGTGTGTGGTTTCTGTCTCAGATGGGAGGAGAGGTGTCTCCCTCCACCATGTTCGCGGTGGCCAGTATTCTGGAGGGCTGTGCGTTTATAAACGGATCACCTCAAAACACGTTTGTGCCCGGAGCGGTGGAGCTGGCCGTCCAACAGGGCGTCTTTATCGGCGGAGATGATTTCAAATCTGGCCAAACCAAAATCAAATCTGTTCTGGTGGACTTTCTGATCAGTGCTGGTTTGAAGGTGAGAGAGACGCGGACGCATTTGAATGTTGAAGGTTTATGAACAGAATTTTGTTGACTATTATGTGCTTGTCGTGTCAATTGCAGCCGACATCTATCGTGAGTTATAACCACCTCGGAAACAACGATGGACTCAATCTGTCAGCCCCTCAACAGTTCCGATCTAAAGAGATCTCAAAGAGTAATGTAGTGGATGACATGGTGCGCTCCAACCCCATCCTGTACAAGCCCGGAGAAAGACCCGACCACTGCGTGAGTATTCGCCAAAGTTCAGATTTTTCAACTCCATCGTTACGCGCGTCAAACACCGAAACGCTCAAATCCGAGCCGTAGAATGTCTATCGCGTCTTTGCATTAACATGTAAATCACTCGCGCTTAAAGCATCGTTCGCGTCTGATGGGAACGCACCATCAGAATTATAAGGTTCTGTGTAGTTCTGACATGTTGAGCTTCAAAGTTTTTGCATTTCATATAGAAACAATGAGGAACAAATCTCTTTCACATGAGACACTCGACATGTATTCTTAATGTACGATATCAACATCTTTGGAGTTTTGGAGCAGGTCAAACGCATCACTTTCTGTTTAGAATTATAAGGTTCTGTCTGCAAGACATTTTCAAGCAACATGAAACTAATGAAATAAGTTACATTTGTTACAAAGTTATATTGACATGCTTTTATGACATGTGTTTCCTGTTTTAAGAAGCATAACTTCTTGTTCAAGTTAGCCATAAAAGGCAGCACTCAATGTTTTATCCATAGTGCAGATGTTTATTTTAGTTCAACACATTATTGCAGGCGCCATGACGTTTCCGTTGGTTTAGACAGAAAGCAGCTCCTGGACTTTATTCCACAGAAGGTGGGACCAGGGTTCCCAAGGTCATGGAATTTCTGGAATATCATGGAATTTGAACAGGTCTATTCTAGACATTGAAACTCATTGAATTGTATATATTTTTTGTCGAAATCCTGAAATATCAGGGATTTTTTAAATCGATTTAAATTTTAGATTCCATTTATCAAATATGATTTTTCTATACTGTATTTTGTTGATGTGGTTACACATATTTGCGTTTTGTCATGTTATCTTTAGCGCAATTTTGTTCCCTTCCTCTTGGCAAATGGTAATCACTTAAAGTACCAGTGAAATTAAAAATGACAATTCTTATTTTTTCAAGCGTTTATTATAAATAGCTTATCAATGTGGGTCATTTTGTTTTTTAAATTCATGTACACTAATATTTATTGACACTGTATAACAACATTTGAGGCTCCATTTCATACACATACATTACAATATATATACACTGTAAATGAAGCGTTTGGTTCCAAAATTATATAACTCAGTTAAAAAAAAAATCAAAAACCATGTTTTTTTATTGTGCATCAAACTGCAGTTGATTTGCTTCGATTTAAGCCATAAAAACTTTTACTGCTAACTAACATAATAAAAACAAGACAACATAATAAAATTAAGTGTTTTTTGGAAAAATGGAACCAAACTCTTCATATATATATATATTGAAGACTATTAAATATAGAAATAGTCGTAAGAAGACAAGTGACAGTAGATTTGAATTTGAAAAAACTGTTTAATAAATGTTAGTGTTATGTCATGTCAGTCAAAAAAAAAGTGATTAATTATACATATTAGAAGAATAAGGTTGTAATATCAATATGTGATTTGTGTGATAGGTGGTCATTAAATATGTGCCGTATGTGGGTGACAGCAAGCGAGCGATGGATGAATACACCTCTGAGATCATGATGGGAGGAACAAACACCATCGCTCTACACAACACCTGTGAGGTGAGTGATCATTTCATCAAACACACTTGATCAAAAACATCCTCATTTCAAGTGTTCTGCCATAGATATAAATAACTAGATGCCTCATTAGTATCTGTTTCTATGGGCCGCTATATGAAGGTCGTCTGCCATATTGGAACGGTGCGAGTCGCTCTGCGTTTGGAATTGGGTTTCTTTGTAACTTTTACTCCTTTTTGTTTTATCCACTGGTTAGCAGTGGAAGGACTTTGTTTGGCTATCAATCTTAAGATGGTTTTATTTATAAACGTTAAGTTCTGTTATTTGGACTTGTGATGAAGGATTTTGTTTCACAGATCTAGCAACCCTTCGCAAGCTGGAGCGTTAACACTCAAGAGCAAAATGACTGTGCATGATTATGAAAAATTGTTGTTGTGTTAACACATTATATTTGCTATGCTAACACATGACAACAACGAGAGGGCGTCCCATTCTTCTCGAATTAAAATGCACAGCCAATTTTGTGGCATTCAAGCAAACTATGAGAGTCGTCAGTGGACTGTTCCAAGATGGCGGACGAGTCTACGTGCCCGAAGCGCTTGAATGAGGCAACTAGTTGTTTATATCTATGTTTTCTGTAGTCATTTAATAGCTTTTTGTCCTTCTAAGCTCTTCAGTGTGTTTGTCTGTGTGCAGGACTCTCTGCTGGCCACTCCGATTATTCTGGATCTGGTGATCTTGACAGAACTGTGTCAGAGAATCACATTCTGCACTCAGGACGATCCAGTTTTCCAAAGCTTCCACAGTGTTCTGTCTCTGCTCAGTTTCCTCTGTAAAGCTCCACTTGTACCGCAGGGCGCACCGGTGGTCAACGCTTTCTTCAAACAACGGTCGTGCATCGAGAATGTCATGAGGTGAGTTCCGGTCCCTCTGAAGAAAGTCATTTCCTCACTTTAACTACTCAATGACATATTTGAATATTTTCTTCAACAAAGTTTAAGACGCCGCGTCTCAGCATTGTTTTTCTCTCGATCTGTAGGGCATGTCTCGGTCTCCCTCCTCAGAATCACATGCAGCTAGAACACAAGATGAAAAGAGCCTTCCTGCATTCTGGTGAAATGCGAAAAAAAGATGCCGTTCTAGAAAGTATCAATGGCTGTCGTTCCATCAAATGTATTGAAATGAACGGCCATGAAGAAGTGCAGCACACGTCTCACAGAGGCCA
Organism: Triplophysa bombifrons; assembly: GCA_029783895.1. Lineage (NCBI taxonomy): Eukaryota > Metazoa > Chordata > Actinopteri > Cypriniformes > Nemacheilidae > Triplophysa > Triplophysa bombifrons. The sequence goes on along the minus strand of JAPMJR010000032.1, from coordinate 200,577 downwards.
TTGATGCACTGATAACAAACCAAGAAGTGACAGCTTTATCCAAGTCGATAATTAATGTCTATTGCACTGATTGATTTTCTTTCTTGAAAATAATACTGTGTATGTGTTTGTTTAGTGTCTATTGTATTTCTGGAGTAATTGTGAGAAATAATCCTGTGGTTTTAATACAATTAACACTAGAAATTTTGCCATAGTTTTCAATTGTAAATACTAAAATATTTCTCAGATACTATAGTGTTTTGGAACACTATTACAGTATCAACTACAATCAGTTAACAACTAATACTTAGTGGTCCACAGATATTAGTTTTTTAATTGGCTTATGCCAATATTAAGAAAGCAATGTGGTGGAAGTAATTATAGTAAAAAAGAAACAAGATATTAGTGAAACTAAATTAACATTTGTTTTGCATAATATTTATGCAATATTCTCTTAATTGAACAACATTTAATCAGTGTTGGGTACGTTACTCTAAAAAAGTAATGAATTACTAGTTACTAATGACATATTCAATAGTGTCATTAGATTACTGTACAAACGACTCTCGCCAAAGAGTATTAAGTAACTTACTACTAATGACTTTCTATATCCTATAACCTTGAGTTGTTAAGTGGTTCAAGGATAGACATAAAACGGCTATTTTAATTGTTAAAATAAGAGTAATCCCTCACTTTACTTTTTTAAGGGAAAGGTACTTCAATTACAGTAACTAATTACGTAGTAACTAGTTACACCCAACACTTCGTTTAATGAGGTAACCATTCAATATTGACAGCGGCATCTTTTTTTGTTTAACCGTTTCACCGCTTCTTTAAATATAGACTTATCTTGAATTTTCTGTTGGATTAATTACAAAAAACTGATCGTTATTTGTTTATATTAATATACAGTTACTGTACAAATTCATCGCATGAAGTTATTTTCCTCAGTATGTTTCACTTTTAAAAACAACCCTTGACTAATAAAGATTTGTGTCCATTTGTCTGTTTTGTCTCCTTGAAAACGATACAAAAAGTACAGCCTATATGTTTGCTTAGTAAGCGGCATGTAGATTAGCATTAAACAGAACAGATTTAAAACATATAAAAACACCACATTCCACACATTAAGTTGTCGTGGACAGTAAAATGAGGTGGATATTAAATACAAACACAGAACGTAAAAGGGAACTGAATTCTAAGAACGTTCTTTTCAAGTTTAGAAGATAACGTTCCCAGAACGTTGTAAGCTGTGTTTTTAAATAACCAGAAAATAAAGTTCCCTGATGGCTATTTATTTTGGTTTTTTTTGCAACCATAAAGTTTTTTGGGTTTTTTTAATGTAAAAAATTGTCGAAATTGGTAAACGTCTGTGACGTGTTATGTGATCTTAATTTCTGTATTGCACATGTTATAATGATGAAATGAATAGATGTGCCCTTTAATGGCTAAAATAATAAACGAGTTAAGTTAAATTAAAATACAATTATATAAATCCATGTCAAATTCTTTAGGGTTTTTGTTGTTACTGTATGTGTGTGGGCTCGAGCACGTGCATCCTCTCCCATTAACACATTAGTTTAGCGGTTTAATTTTTTTTTTAATCTAAAATCGTACAGATTTGAAAGTAAACTATCGATTTTCGATTGTTTTTAAATATCTAAATCAACAGATAATGATGTAAGGACTGAAACAGGGCTTTTGATTGTTATATCTAAAGACAGAGCCGCTATACTTCTGTGGTGAGACAAGAATATTGTTAGCCTGAAGATAATTTAATGTGTATTCTTCTGTCAACAAAAATCTGCTGAAAATATTGTGTTGAAGTCATTGGTTCTTTTACTTCAATGTCTAAATGTCTGATGTTGAGGTGACGTTAAGGCCTAACGTTAAGTTACACACATTTACATTTATGCATATTGCAGACGCGTTTATTCAAAGCGACTTACATTGTCCTAAACATTTATATGTGTAATCCCCTGGGTTCGAACCCACAACCTTGCATTGTTAACACAATTGCTCTTAACAGGAAAGGTGTACACATTGTGGTTTTATTAGAACTGAAATACTTCTGTTTAAATCGAAAATTAGGCTACTTTAGTAATGAAAAATGAATTATTATAGAATAATCAAATGCATTGATCCTCTTTATTGTGTGGGATGATGTATTTATTTTAATTACATTAGAAAAGCGGTGGATGAAAACAGCATGGATGTATTCATTACTGACGTGTACCAAACTGGTTCCCAGAAAGCTTTTTTAAGGTTTGTTTTTGGTTATCTTTACGGAAATTAAATGTTAGTTCCATGGTTTCTATAACGTTGGTGTAACGTTCCCCTAACGTTCATTTTTGATCCCATAACGTTATGGGAACCAGAAACTAACGTTCTATATACGTAAAGAAAACTTTCCCGGAGAATCAAAACGAACCTTCGAAAACAACGCTCTTGGAAACAAAAACTAACGTTAAGTGCACGTTCTGGGTACAAATGGTTAGCTGGGACATACAGTGTATGTGTCTCTGTTAGGGGCGCCAACTTTGTTACTATGAAATTCGGGACAAAATGTGATCTGTGCAGCAGTGCTAATTAACATATGCAAGACGTCATTGCTTCGTATTTGCGTTTACTCTCTAAATGGTTACATACAGTGCTGTACAGTATTTGAACATTTTACCACAATTAAATATACAATAAACTCGTTCTCATTTATATATTTCCCGTTTCTGTATTCAGACATAAATTAATGAAATATTAGCCTACGCGGTCTGGGTCAAAAACTATGTGCATGTGTCCTACAGACAAAATCCATTCATGTAGCTTTGCGCTTATCTTTTGAAGGTTTGTTAACACCGCAACACTGCTTTGTGCGCCCCACCCTGTGTGTGTCTGTGTGTGTCTGTGTGTGTAACAGAACGGTTTAATTAAGACTTCGCTACATGCCGCAGAGTTAATTGTTACACACAACAACTGCTCTGAATTCACTCACTCGTTCACTCATTCATATTGCCGGTCCTACACACACTTTATAGTGAAGAAATGAATGACATGAGTTTACGATCTCGTAATATATCCTGCGTCTGACATTATTCATAACGCTTATATTACACCTCTTTACGGATTGTTAGAAATAATGCTAAAGTTACCTTATATGTTACGTGTTTGTATTCGTTTTAAATAAAGAGAACAAAACAACTGTTTGCAACGTTATTTTATTACGTGTAAAAATTATTTAATATATTTAAAATAAAGCACCACCGTCTATGACATTCATTTTATCTGTTTATTCTCAAAAGTTGAAAATAACTCAACAAGAACAAAGTAACGTAGTATAAACGTGCGTTCGTGGTCACTCTCCACCAGCCGAGAGAAACACTATTCTAAACAGTATCGTGGGAAATAGTGAGTGAGCGTCGGCGTACATTCAAAGTCAGAATGCATTGTGGGTAAAAAGTAGTGAACGAATGTAGGGAATGAGTTTCTCACTCAGAATTCAGACATCACCACAAAATGGCGGACACCCGGTATAGTGCACTGTGTAGGAGATAGGGGGCGAATTCAGACACGGCTAATGGCTTCTTCTGACATTACACAATATAAACGTTTGTTGGTAAAGAAAACACTCTAATTAGAATGATGATTGCTATAATCTCTTGTGTGGTTTAAGTAAAATAAGTTTGTGTATTAGTGAACATGAGCCACTGGCTTTAATTGCTTGTTGTTACGCAAAACGAACACTAGAGTTCGCAATACGCCCATTTTTTCATATCTCTGTGGTCACATGTTTAAAGGTCGAAATGTGTTGCAGTGCAAGTTATTTTCAGTTAAAACGGCTCACAATTAAATTTAGTCTGGGACTAGTTTTAAAGAGTACGTAACTAGGGATTTTTAAGGTGACATTGTGCGTGTAAAAACACTTATTTTGCAATAATAGGCAGTTATTCTTACCTTACTTGACTAACTCTCAAATGATTCGTTCCGGGATTCATCTGTCTAATCCCCTCATTTCCGCTAGTCTAGTCTGCTGTGATTTGTCAGATGGTCTCGTCTGCTGTTATTGGTCTACCTGGAATGAGGCTCACGAGCTACAGTGTTTGGGAGAGAAGAGAGAAGTTTTCGCGGGCAGTCCTAGCAAAACTTAGACGGGGACTATATGTAGTGACGTACATCCGCGGCGGTTCACGAATCAGACTGGGGACGACTCGTTTGCGTGATTCGGAGTCGACTGCATTGTCATTTTAGCCAGGCGATCAATGTGACGATCTTGGTAAATCAACATCGAAACATCCAAAACACGTCACACAACTCATTCACACGAACAGATCAGCGTTTACAAAGAAAGTACTTTATTTTGCTCAGAGGAGCAAGAATTCACTTAACATACATCTGGAATTCTGATGTCCCTCTTCATGTGAATTTATAAAATATTCTCAAGTGAAGCCACAAGACTGTTTGAGTAAAAACCCGACTGACTCCAGGATAAAACTGAACAGAAGAGATGCAGGCACGAGTACATAATCACTCCCCATCAGGAGAATGCAGAAGGCCACTCTCGCTCCTTTAAGAGTTAATAAACCAGAACAATTCATATAATCATCTTTTACTTGTAAAAGACGATGTTAGTACAAATAAAGAAAAAGAAGATGATCTCTAGAGATAAACTCAGTACTGTGCTTCCTTTCGTTTTGGAACCAAAAACGTGACATCTACCAATGAAACCGCTGTCGGCGTGTTTTCAAATCTGGGCACAAACACAGTGATCGTTTTGCCTTATAAACGATAAGGAATATCTTTGTGCGAGAACGCTAAATTGGCATCTCTATCTTCTTATACGTCGGAAAAAAGACCGATCATCATTCCACGCGCTCTCGTTATAAAAAGAGATCAGAATTACAACAGAAATATGAAACATCATTTGTTCCTGGCATACTTCAGCTCTAGATTCTTCTAACATTTTAATCAACACAGATAATAACAAAAACAAATAAGTAAACACACAAACATTTAACAGAACTTTATAAAAAAGTAATAAAAAAAAATGAAAAAGTTTTACAACCCAAGGGTCATTATTGTAAAAATTTCACAATCTAGATTTTCTCTACGTTGTGTAGAAACATTGACAAGAAGTGGCAGCAAATTCAGTTTGGGACGAATCGTTAACCTCGATAAAATGCACAAGCACCCCTGACATTTTAGCAACGATCGGATAATAAATCCGTGTGTGACGTGAGCGAGCAGACATCTGCTCGAGAGAAATCAAAGCTCGGTTCAGCTTCTGATCATTTCATCTACTCGGAAAGAGATGACACGTTGCTGAAATGCTCAAACGTTCAGTCGTGAAGTGGTGTTCTGCAGGTGATGCATGTGTGCTTCAGTTTGTAAAGAGAGAAAAGCAATAGCTCGTAAAGAAAAAAAATCAAGACTTTAAGCATCATGCAGCGCTTTCCAAAAGGCTACTAAAGAAGGGGAAAGAAAAACATTTCACTCCAAAATCAAAAAGAAAACATCAATAATATTTTGCACGTTCAGGACTATTGGCAGTGTGGCATTTTATGACAATTTAAGCTCATGTTCCTCCTCAAAATCCGAACGACTGTAATGCTGTACTGTATTTAACCTACAGTTTTATTTTACAATCACACACCGATTTAATTTCCCATCGATCTGAATTAAAATAGTGACGACTCAACATATAAACTGTTCTCTATCGTTCAATTCATGAGCACGGAGATGAAAATGCGGGCCTCATAAATGGGCTTCATTTAAGCGAAACCGCATCTCTCTAGATGTCCAGGTGAAATATCAGCTTCGTGTGTTCCTGACAGATTTCACAGATTCAATCGGTGGCGAAATGCGAACTGACCATGGGTTCAATTTCTACGTCTTCGACACAAAGCGGTACAAAAGAAAGTCGACTCGACTACGTGTTTTACAAAAAAATGAATCGTGTTCCCTCAGCGGAGCTTGACCTTGTGTTTAATACAAAAGGCTCATGGGTAGATGCATATGTGCTATATAACAGCACACTGTAAATGTTAGTCAACAGCAGGGTTTTTCCAGACCCTTCAAACGCTGTTTCTAATGTGTGTGATATCCATTAATGGTCCATGACGTCGATTGCATGTGTGTTTGTGTGTGTGTGTGTGTGTGTGTGTGTCGAGTACAAACTTACTGTAGAGCCACACGAGCAGCTCAAGTGTGTATGTACTGTGTGTATGCGTGTGTAAGAGTCTCTCAACACATCTGTTTATAATATATAAATCAAGAATGTGTGTGTAGACACTGGATCTATAACAGGAAGATTAAGGCCACGTCAACGGAGAGCTTGTCATCCATCATCTGCGGAGGAGAAAAAAGACATTAAAACCCAAGAAATGCATTTCAACGTCAAGTCTCAAATCATCAGAAGTCCGGCTGTCGTTTCTACAATCTTAATGTTAATTATGTTGAAATGCAAAAAATTATATTATTTAATGAAATTATTATTATTAATAAAACTTAACTAAACCTGAAATAAAAATAAATTCAACCGTACAGAAAAATTACGACGAAGAAATGCATGAACGTAACAGAAATGAAATAAAAAAATAAAAACATCCATTGAAAATATGATTAAACCAAAATAAGAGAAAAAAGAAATGCTTTATGATATTTACCTATAAATGAAGAGTTTTAAACTCAGTTTAAATTTTGTTCAAAAATCGTGTTTTTATTGTGGATTCCAATTAATATTAATCAAACTGCAGTTTTTTTTATTTAATCCATAATACCCCCCCCAACAACACAGCTAAAAAAACAAAAAACATGATTTTCGAAAGCATTTTAAAACAGTTCTCATATTGAAACAAACTCTTCAAATAATCTATTTTAACATCATATTTCATGCACAATAGTAAAGTGTTCACTAGTATTTACTGTAATTAAATCAATTGTATTTCTTTATTATTTTATATTCTTATGTATCTTTGACTTTCGTGGTTTTAAATCATATTTTAAAGATCACTGACTGTTCCTGTTATTTGTATTCATTAGGCATCTCCTTGCCCTTTTTACTGGACATTATTTCTAAATAAAGCACTTTTAATTACACCCGTGCTGACATCTGCTCTATAAACAAACACATAGATATAAATAAAAATGAATAAGGATGAAAATCCCTGTTCACAGTTTGGTAAAGTGAAATGACGGACCTATACGTTACATATGGCTGTGTCCATCTCCGCCCAAACCGGACAACATCTGAGGATCTCCTGTGACTTTCTCTTCTTCTCTCCTCTTCAGACACGCGGCCTTTGGGTTCAGATTACGCTCTGAACAGAAGAAACATTCATTACAGACGTGAAATCGTGTCCAGGGAGTGTCTGCTTTCAGACTACAGAGAACGGCACAAAAACACTGAAGCATGAAGACAGAGCGGTGTTCCTCAAACAAGATCCTTGTTCAGAGCGTTCTGTTCCGTTCATTCTTTCATCACTTATTCATCCTTGTGTCGTGTCAAACCTGAATGATGTACTTTTCTTTCAGAACACAAATAAAGATATTTTACAGAACGAACAACACTGAACCCCATTGACTTCCAGTGTATGAACACAAAACCCCCCTCGGGACATTTCTCAAAATATCTTCTTTTGTGTTCCACCGAAAAACAACATACACACAGATTTACAAACACTATGGGTTAAACTATCACTTTAAATAGAAGCACTGAGGATGTTGATCCAGGAACACCCGAGTTATTCACATCAAACAGGGTGAAAGGAAGATGAAGAGAAGCGGAGGTCGGTGCCACAGACTTCACGGCACGCAGTAAAGCCAGAGAACACTGAACGATGCAGAAGAGCGGTGACAGCGGCAGGTGTGTTTGCTGATTCTTGGCAGAACGCTGACGGTGTTTGTGTGTCGAGGGGCGGGATGCTCCTACCTCGCACCTGTCTCTCCAGACCCAGGATGACCTGCACGGCCTGCTGGAGGATGATGAGTTTGGTCTGAGCTTTGTCGCACTTCAGGTGCAGCTGACACATGCGGCCAAGCTCCCTGAACGCTTCGTTAATGTCCCGTACGCGTACTCTCTCCCGGGCGTTATTGGCATGCCGCCGCTCCCGCTCACGCTGCTCCTTCTCCTCCACCGTGAGGCCCTCGTCCGACACGCTGCTGCCAGGACGACCAGGCGCTAGTTAATACCTTCATCTAGTTTGTTCTACTATGACATGAACTTGACTCACAAAGAATCTTTGTGAACTCAAGTGGATAAGCTTTACAGGGCTTCCACAAAGATTTTACATGTGGCGAGCAATTGCTCGCTAATAAACGCACCCGAAGAATAAGACAAAAAACTCGAGTTATGCAGAACGTGAAGGAAAACCCGGAGAGATGATTGGCTGTGCCGATGGAGGATCCAGCAGAGGTGCAGAGAGCAGTCCCTTATGCGTTTACGCTCGGCAATCTCAGTGGATTCGGGGAGACCTGTGGGAGCTGCCGCACAACGAGACAGAGCGAGATATAAGACGAGAGGACAGCGAGACGAGATCAGAGAGACGCGCCATCTGCCAAGAACCGCACAGACACACACACTGCCACCGAGACGGCCGGACAGAAGACAGGATGAGGTGAATGCCACCGTCTCATCGTAAACGCATCCCGGTTGTGAGATGCATTTATACGGCATGAGACGGAGATCGCCTGCCGCCATCTGCGGAGAAAAGAGCTGAGGGACGGGTGAAGAGATGGTGAAAGAAAACAACCTGGCATACGAGGGTTAAACATGGCGGGGCATGCGGGCAGAGATCAGATTGTTATCAGGTACAAAGCAAGTCGACGGTGAGCCGGGTTAAAGCCTGTGGAGAGAGAGAGGCCCGATGACGAAGAGTTACACACATGCTGTCACGCTGCTGATGAGGATGAAGAGATGCAAAACACGAAGACAGAAATGACAAAAGCATCACTAGGAGATGAAAGCAGGTTACGGTATGGTACAGCAAAGTCAGCAGGTTTCCTTAAAGCATTACAGATACAAGTATAGGCGAATCTTGCCATATATCAATGTTAAAGAAACACTCTTAAGTTGAGTTATAGCATTTTGGGAATTTATTTAACTAATCTCCGGGACTGGCGAGAACATATTTAGCATAGCTTATCAAAGATCATTGAATCCACTTAGACCAGAAGCATCGCTTTCAAAAATTACAAAAGAGTTTTGATATTTTTCCTATTTAAAAACTATATCCTGTGCTAAGGCAAAGTTGCAATATGATTAACTCCCTTTCCTTCGTAATAATGAAGGGAGTTTGCTGCCATAAAATTAGTCCCCAGATTCACCCACTCGAAACTCTTTGGTCATTTTTGAACGCGATGCTACTGGTCTAATTGGATTCAATGATCTATGCTAAGCTATTCTAAAAGTGCTATCGGCAGTTAGACCGGCTGAATAGATTTCAAAACAGTAAAACTCAACTTATTTACTCTAGGGGAGTTGAAGACTGAGCCTACTTCCAAAAAAAGTGTTCCTTTAAGAGCTTTTTTTAAGATGGGGCAAAATCTTAACAGGGATGCACCGATCTATCGGCCACCGATATTGGATTAATTGGCAATAGCATGAAATGGTAGCTAATAATGGTCAGAGCAAAATAATTCAAATACCAGCTGCACAGCCTTTATCTATGTTTAAGTCAAATATTTAGTGAGTTTAGGTTGCTACTAAAATAAATATTGGATAGCAAATATCACCTTTGAAGATTGTTACGTTGTCTTATTGTATGTTATCTCTGAACATGAATTGGATCCATTTAACTATAAAAGTCAACTTAATTTAATGCAGAAAAAACTAGCTAGTATTGCAAAGTACTATGCAATTGACCAATATCGGTATCAAACGATAATTGTTTGTTAAAATTGGTATCGGCCCCAAACAAATCCCATCGGTAAATCCCTGTAAATTACTAATCGTTTTGATTTGGGTTCTTCATGCCAGTTCAAAAGCAGGTGAGATGAATGTAAAGCAGAAACACAGGAGAAACAAGCGACAGAAACATGCAGAACCAGCGAACCACGACAGTCCCACAATCACCCTAAACAGGCACCCGTGTTGAGCGCGGGGAGGTCGGAGGACTCCGTCTCTTTTGCTTCCGAAAGCATGATGCAAAACTATAAAAGGAATGTTTCAGGTTCGATACAACAATGATGAGCAAAAAAACAAATCGAAACGCACCCTTGTGTTTCACGCTAGAGTAACGTGCTTCATCTGTAGATTATATTGAACCCGGAACATCCCGCGGCCTCCGCCCCCCCCCCGAACCACAGCCAGATCTCCCCGCTGTCCGCTCATTTATCTGAGGTAACTGACCTCTAACTTGCTGCTCCAGGTTGAGAATAACGTTAACGGCCTGATGCAGGATGAGAAGTTTGGTCTGCGGTTTCTCATTGCTTAGGTGCAGCTGACACATGCGGCCCAATTCTTTGAAGGCCTCGTTGATGTCGCGCACGCGCAAACGCTCGCGGGCGTTATTGGCCACGCGCCGCTCTTTCTCCCGCTCCGCCTTCACCTCCACCGGCAAATCCTCATCGTCCTCGTCATCCTCGTCGTCTTGACTTGACAGAGGAACACAAGGGGTTACAGCAAAACAACCAATGCAGGGAAGAACACGTGCGTAATGGCGGTGTGAATTTCTCTTGCCGAATTAGTACAGTTTATACAAAGGTGTTTTTAACAAACGCATCTGTCGACAGCAGATATGTGCATACTTTACATACTTTAACAACACGAGATGCTTCTCCAGGTTTTCAATCACTGCCACGAGTGATGACTGTCTGTTAAAAACAACTCGACATTCAGTTTCACAGCACAAAAGGTTATTTTTCCCAACCAATTTACGAAACGTTACGAAGTAGGTACCTTGATCGCGTGCGACTCTTTCCGTCTTTCTCCGATTTGTCCCCAATGGACACGTTCTCGTCGTCTTCGTTGTCTTCGTTCTTTATGTCGGAGCTGGAGGCGTGAGACGAGCGAGAGTGACCCCCCGAAAGACCTGTCGCGGCACACAGAAACCATTCACTCACAATGTACTTGACGATAAAATCCCTCCACAAATCACACAGAAAGATCGGCACTGACCGGTGAATCCCTCGGATTGGGATGTGGGTGGAGCCTGGTGACTGCCGTGAAGCCCTTGCAGAAGAGCGGGTAAACCTGTAGAGTCGTCGCTGTGGTTTGCCATCTGGAAGAATCGAGCATCGTCAACGCTGCGATCAAAACACAACAATACGCACATGTCGGTTGGGGTGAACTCACCAGACCCTGCAGTCGATTGACGAGCCCGAAGGCTTGACTAATGGAGCCCAGAGCCGCCGCCGCGCCCGCATGACCGGAGACGGAAGCGCTCAAACTCTGCAGGTCCGCAACCAGGCCCTCTGCGCCGACCGCGTGATTCCTCAACACATGCAGCGCTTCACCCAGACGGTCATCCATCTTACTCTACAAACAGGAGAAACCAGTGAAACCTTGCAGGGATGACACGTTGTTTAATAAAGTCTGGTGTGGTGATGGGCGTACCGATGTTTGCAGTCCTGGTTCAAAACCAGGCGACGGAGCAGCTTGAGATGAACCTTTGGACCACTGAGATGCTGAGGCTGCGGGCACGAACACAAAGAGACGTCAAGCATGCTTAAATGTGTCAAGACGCTCTCACACAACAGATGGTGCCAGAGAGACGTTCACAGAGAGAAAACTCACCGGCAACATTTGAAGGAGAACCAACAGGAGGGGACGGAGTGGAAGGGAAGCTGCCTCCGTTATTGTCCGAGGAATATATCTAAACGGACATCAAGATAAAGATTTCAGAAGGATTCACACTAGAGAATGAAAAACAAATCATAACCAGAACATCATATCTAAAAGAAAAATGTCAGGTATTGATGACACAAAACACATCAGGCAGTACAATCTCATCCAATGGTGCATCGCATAAAGGAGTAGTTCACTTTCAAAATAAATGTTGATGATCATTTACTCACTCACATGGTCATCCAAGATGTTTATGTTTTTGTGTCTTAAGTGTGAAAGAAATGAAGGTTTTTGATGAAAACATTCCAGGATTTTTCTCCATGACAGTTTCAGTGCAGCTTCAAAGGACTTTAAAACACCAGACCATGAAAAAAGCTCTTTTGATGTAGGCGGAAGTACCGAGTCTGGGACACCAATGGAAGGTGCAAGTTTTCAATGTAGCTACATATTTTGTGAAGTCATGAACGCACATCGAAGAACAGAGCAAGGCATGTATTTGTGTTTATAAAACACATACGTTTAAAAAATTTATAAAATGAGCGATGTTTTCACTAGATTAGACCTTTATTCATGGTCTGGTGTGGTTTAAAGTCCTTTGAAGCTGCACTGAAACTGTCATTTTCACCTTAAACCATTTGAAGTTAATCATATGGAGAAAAATCCTGGAATGTTTTCATCAAAAACTTTCATTTCTTTTACACTAAAGACACAAATACATAAACATCTTGGATGACATGTGGGTGAGTAAATGATAAGTAACATTTATTTTGAAAGTGAACTACTCCTTTAAATGATAATGGACTCACCGAGGCCAGCGCTTTTCCGATCTCGGCGCCCGAGCTCACCGCGTTCCCAGCTCTGTTCGCTGCTATGATAAAGAGAAACGGGCATTTAAACCGCTGGAATCAAACGGCAGCAAGTCACGGGTCTGTGGTCAAGTCAGGGTGGAAAGTCTTACCCATGATGCTCTCTGTTCCGTTTATGGGCGGCGTGTGGTTGGGAACTCCGTATCCAGCAGAAGCGGTGTGGAAGGTCGCGGGTATGCTGACGTCGCTCCCGTGTAGAGGGTAGTTCTGAGGGGACAGGGGCAGCGGCTGGCGCTTCTGCACACACACACACACAAACTCTCTCTTAGTCATTCAACCTCACTACACCCTTCGGTTACGTCTCTACATCTGCTCAAGTGCTCAAACAGCCCTGACTCAACATCACAGAAGTGCTTTTCCACATGAAGCTCATCTCATCAAACAGCAAAAACACTGCGGTGATGTCATCAGGGCTGTTTTTGACCAATGAAAATCAGATCAAACTGCCGGTCCTTCGAACAGGGCATGACATTCACATGCCCGTATTCACAAAACATTCTTAAGAAAATTATTCTTAACTGACAAAGCCTTATATTCAAAATTAAGAAAACAATTAGGAATGTTTACTATTCCCCAAAAAAACTTTTTATAACAGTTCGTAATTTCTCAAGATTGATCTTATTAACAATACAAATTTTCGAAACAAAAGCGGCCGTTATTATCTTCTTAAAATAAAGATAGCCTCACGGTTGTCTTAAATCTCAAAAGGTAAGATGTTTAACACATATATTTGGTGGTTTCACATAAGTGTATTATTTTGAGCCAGAATCATGATTTTGAGGACTTATTTAATTTGATATAATATCGCTAAGGTCTAGATCCCTTTTTGGAACAAAGAGACTCGAAACGTAGAGGGTCACAAGAATAATGCCGTAGTATTAATTTATTTAAAACACACACTTTTTTTAACGTTTGCTAACATATAATCTATCATGCGCTCGTAAATGCTGTTTAATGCCAATACAGTATACACTCACCTAAAGGATTATTACATTTACATTTAGGCATTTGGCAGACGCTTTTATCCAAAGCGACTTACAGTGCACTTATTAGGAACACCTGTTCAATTTTTTATTAATGCAATTATGGTGGTGGTGTAATGGTGTGGGGGATGTTTTCTTGGCACACTTTAGGCCCCTTTGTGCCAATTGGGCATCGTTTAAATGCCACGGCCTACCTGAGCATTGTTTCTGACCATGTCCATCCCTTTATGACCACCATGTACCCATGCCTTGATGGCTACTTCCAGCAGGATGTCACAAAGCTTGAATCATTGTCACCAATTTGAAATGAGTTCACTGTACTAAAATGGCCCATAAAGTCATCAGATCTCAACCCAATAGAGCATCTTTGGGATGTGGTGGAACGGGAGCTTCGTGCATCCCACAAATCTCCATCAACTGCAAGATGCTATCCTATCAATATGTGCCAAAATTTCTAAAGAATGCTTTCAGCACCTTGTTGAATCAATGCCACGTAGAATTAAGGCAGTTCTGAAGGTGAAAGGGGGTCAAACACAGTATTAGTATGGTGTTCCTAATAATCCTTTAGGTGAGTGCATATATATATGCTATATAAGTATGCGATTTGCTTGTTACTTTCATAAAGTTTATTAGATAACATCTACAGTTACCACGTGAGCAAGCGATAAGAACCACATAAGAAGAGTCTTAGATTTTGTCTTAAGAACAGTTTCTTGAATACGGCACCGTTAGAAGTTTGAAATGCACGATTCCAAACTGATGTGAAGTGTGCGTCGCAGATGTGATTCTCTCACCTGTGTGCTCATGAATGGGGCCGGCTGAGTGATGTGAGGAGAGTTATTCATAACAGGTGAGTATCCAGATTGTCCCCAGTGTTCTGGAATCCCTTCTGTTAACACAAGACAGTGTGAGTATCCACAAATCAAGAACACCATGGCTGGATAAACCCGTGACGTACACGGGACAACAGAGATCTCTTAATAATCTGCGGCTTGCGTTAATCAATCTATAAAGAGATTCAAGAATGTTCTCTGGAACAGTGCAGATGTGTGTGTGTGAGCAGTTTAATCAGCACATACACACCCTGCATGTAAAAGGGGTAGAGGTTTCCGGGTTTGGATCCGGGGTTGTAGTCATCGCTCGTGGCGCCTTGATACACCTGCTGGGCGAAACAAAGACCAAACTCGATGTCACAAAGGGCGAGGATCTCCAGCAAGACTCGCGAGTTAAGATGGTGGAGAGACAGGGAAAATAAACACGGCGAGATTCATTCCCAATTACAAAGCCATCTGCCCGTTCCTGGAGATCAGCCAACACCGCAGACAGCTGGAGACGCGCGGAGACGGCCAGAGGAAAATTTTTAAGCAAAAAGAGAAATAGACAGAGACGAAGAGACCCACGACGGGAGCAACGGCATTTTTAGATGTCGTGGAAAATGTGAGGAACCGGCTCGATGAGAGGACGAAAAAAGGGGTCATCACCAATGTTCGGGTGACCCGTGCTCATTAGGTTAAATTCATAAATTCTGATGCGATGAATAATGTACAGCCTGCGGCACAAACACTGCCATACGTCTTCATTATATGTGAAACGCAACGTAATTATGTGGCACAGCCAACAGCCTACATTTCACTGTGGATGACAGAAGCCGGTTTACACACAGGAAGACGACAAGGCAAGCTGACCAGACACTGTTGCCCACGGCAACGGCCCAAGACCTCTGAGGTATAAGAGGATGAGCACTTGGGCCGTGCCGGTTAAGCCAACAGTGTGCGTGTGCGTGTGTGCATGTGAGGGGGGAGGGGTGTTTTGAATGCACACGCATGCATGAATGCACGACTGCATAAACAACAAATGCGACCATAGAAGGAAGAGAGAATATCTGCACATATCTGTGCGGCGACACTCACCGATGAGACCGATGACGGCAGGCCGGGAGGAACCTTACGGATCTTTTTAGGCGGTGCATCTGAAACGAGAAACATCATTTATGATAGAAGACCAACACAAGCGCGATCTGGGTATAGATGAAATGATTCAGATTCGCAAGAATCACGATTCAATTATGTTCTCGATTTGATTCGATTAAGGTTTATTTACGGTAATACAAAAACTAAAGATGTTATTGGTTTATACATGAGATGTGTATTCAATTCTCAGTTTCAAACACATATGAAAACATTGATTCTAAAAGATCAGGTCTGTCACATGTGGCTTTGTCAGGTTAACTCACATTTAAAATACCAGAAAATAAATATAGAGCTGACTGCATCACGCAGGCCAGTATGATGGGGTGTATTAGGTTTGTTATAGTGTAGTAAATACATTTTCTCTAAGGCTTTCTACAAAATAAACAAGGTTTAGTACTATCAGTTTAAGAGGCTGTTTACACAAGACCGTATTCAACTAAAAATTGAAAACCTTTTATGCATTTTGGCTGTTTGTTTACACGAAAACCACAACATTTGAAAATGGATCTTAAAGTGCAAGTTTTTGAAAACGACGACATTATCATTGCGGTGTAAACTCTGAAGACGGCGTTTGCGTGTTACATGTTCAGTCTGACGGCGTGTGCGAGTATTGCCCAGACAATAACGGCCCCGTCCATGCTGCATGTTTGTGCTGCATGACCCATTATCATGGGTATCATTAGCAAAAATAAATTTACCACACCACTACAACCAGCGGAGAAATTGTATTTTCTAAACACACATACACAACGAAAAAGTGTACTAAAAGCACTTTATAGCGCAACAGCGCCACCCACTGGCCAGGCATGCATTACACATTGTTTTTATTTTCCCACATCCGTGTAACTGCAGAGCGTTTTGATAACGCTGCGTGTACGTGAAACTTTTCTGTTTTTTAATGTGCAAACATACTCTTAAGGTCTGAAATTTTCGTATGGGTTTCTTCGTATTTGGCGCACGTTTGTACGGTGTCACTTGATTGTCAAAACACGCAGGGAAAAAAATCCGAATTTTTTATGACGGACAAAAACATCAGAGACGGTGAATAAATGTGGTTGACACAATGTGAGGTCATATTTTGTTTTTTTTTACAGATGCAAATTTCAGATTCTATGTGTAATGGGCTTAAATCTGAAGTCATACCCCAAACAGACAATAGACATGATGTGTACCGTGGTCATAAAACAGAATACGCTTCACGTGCTTTTACATTCAGCACATGCGTGATCTTCATTCGTTCAACTCTTTTCTTCGACGTTTATGAAGTGGACAAACAAGTGAATGTCTAGTCTTATAAAATCTGTTTGTAAGCATCGTCTTTGGCGGCACAAGTCATGGACCGACTCAAAACAAGGCAACATGTATCAAACCGACAGACATCATCCTCAGCTGGTCTCACCTATGTTGGAGTCCGGCAACCTCCTGCGGTTGTTATGAGCGCTGTACACATCTGAACCAGACACCATATCACCTGACAGGAGCTGTGACTAAAAGAACACATGACAGGATGGAGATCAGACACCAGACAAGAGGATAAAACCCAGAAACAGACTTATTAACAGCGCGAGTGTAAACCATACCTGCGTGCCAAACGGGTAAACTCGCTCAGATTTACCTGTAAAACACATCAGACACACAATCACATCAATGACTCGCATTTAAAAAAGCATAAACCAACCAAAATATGTGTAAAATGAGGGTGGGATGTGAATAAATGTCACGTAAACATCTAGGAGAGCTCAGGTGAGGTGTGCTGGGTGGTTTATAGGTAAAAGACCGGAAACATACAACACGTCTCATAATAAATGCCGTGTGGTAATTAAGCCCCCATTCTGTTTGTTTCTGGATGTCTGGGGGTCACCCTGCTTTAAACCTGTGGGAGGGGCCGGGCGACATGGATTAACCCCCCTCTTCCGTGACAGAAATCCCTGCGTGACCTAAACCAGCTCAGGACAGCGGGATATTTCATGGGTTTTGTGTCCGGCGTGTGGTTCAACTTCACAGGCTGATAAAGGGGTCAGATTAGGGCTGGCCGATTACAAACCACGACGCAACAAACACACATCAACCAGAAGATATTCTCATGTTTCTAGATTTCCCAAAATATCAACATAAGAGTACTAATTTCATATCAAACATATTAACAAAAGATGTCAAATAAATGTGATGCGAGATTAAAATGTGGTGTGTTGGGGATTTCTCTTTTTGAAGCAGAGTGCTGAAGAGTAAACCGTGCGGGTAACTTACCATCAAGGCCCAAATTGTACAAAGGAGACGAAGTCATTCCATCGTCAGGATAATGATCTGCATACGCCTAATGCACACAAATACAAGCGATGTAAGTCACATGAACACCTGGAAAACATACTGACGGTTCAGGTAAAACATAGTGCGAGGTCAGAAGAAACTACTTGAGTCTTTATCGGACTGACCGAAATATCTCTTTCCGATCCAACCTAGATCTTTTCACTTACCAGCCCGGGGAAAGATAACATAAGAACATTTCAGCTATTTTATCTAAAAAGTGAACTATTGTCACATGCTAATTTAGTATCTATATCTTCATGACAAACGATACTGTCATCGCTACTTGCGTTGTTTTATCTCTGTGTATTCGGATGTTAAATGGCAATTAGAGGCTGCTGCCTGTTATTTTCCATCCCTGAATGATAGCCGAAGTTTGCTGGACAAATGTGTGATATCTAGAGCCATATGATTTCAACGGTGTATTTGTAATCTGCTTGTCTTGTGAGTTTGTGAGTGAAAGAGTGGTATGGTTGCGTTTCACAACGAGGAAGCTTCCGTCAAACACCCCTTTGCGCCAACCCGTCAAAATAAAAGTCATTTATTTGAGAAAAAGTCATTGTTTTTAATAATTCGGCCACAGAGTATATTTACATACTTTAGTAAATTGAAGTAAATGTGCTAGTAAAATTATAAAAAAAGTACATAAAATTAAAAAAATATTACTTGCTTAGAAAATACTAATTAAATGTATCTAGACCTAAAACCAGAAAGGAAAAAGGAAATACGGTCTGGCAGCTAAATAACCATAGTGATGTAAAGTAAATATGTTGAATTTCAATATGATGTGCTCCTATGCACATGCTAAGTGCTGTAAGTGGTATGCTAAGAAACACACACACCATTTGTTAAGTGGCATTTTCTGTTTGAACAAAAGTATTTGTACACGGCAGTTCTAAAGCTCAGCTGTAATAAAGAAACTTCAAATGTTTAACATCTTTTCACATCAAATTATAGAGCGTAGTATCAATAACAGTATTGATAAGCAGTATCGATCAAATCTTAACGATACCCTTCCCTAGTGTTAACACACCAAAACATGCAGACAGAAAATATTAGATCAAGTATTATTACATATGGTTCTGGTATGTTGTAATTTTAGGTTCCCAGTCCTGATCACATTATTTAAAATAATAATAAACCTAAATTAAATATACTTAAATGTTTTAATTGACGGTCTATAACAATACAACAGCATTTACTGCAGTTGAGTTTCATCAACGTACATGGCACGGAGAAAAACTTGCAATAATACCATATACTCTTTAATTTTTCCCATTTTTAATGATGATGTATGTAAAGCTGCTTTGCAAAAATTGAAATGGTGAAAAGCGCTTAATAAATTGAATAAAATGGTGACAGGTGAGAGACCAGTTAATCTCACACAAAGGCCGTACATACGCTACGCGCCAGTTTCTTTAAAAAACAACATGCGTGGCTTGACAAACGACGTGATTAAGTCTGTGTCCTTTTGGAATAAGGTGGGAGACACAGATCATAACACAGAATCTGCCAACAGGACTCCACGGATATCACAGTGTATAGTAACAATATCAGCACAGATATAAAATGATGATCTGTAAACATATCTTTGCTCATTTCTTCATTTCATTCAGGGTATTTTGGTGTTGTGTACCGATGCGTGGATGCATGGGCGAGTGTGTGTGTTCTTACTCGTATGTTGTAGGAGGGACTGTTCGATTCTCCTGAGCCCCAGGAGCCTGGGCCGTTTCTTTCATCCAATCCTGAAAGAGTAAGAAGATTGAAACGCATGAACATCACATAACTACTCCAACAACAGTCTACACGTTCAATAAACCTTGTTGGCATGAGCAATCCCTGGCTCGACATCAGAACACGAGAATGATGCTGAAATAATCAATCTCACGTTCATAAATGTAGAGGTCAGATTATTCCAGTTTGCGGGTTTGTTTTTTGCGAGCGGACTCGAGATGACCCGTCAAACAAACCTCTGAGGTTTCATATCCACCGACGTGCAGTAAACATCGTTGAAAAAGCACTTCGGCGAAGCACTAAATCTTAAAATGTAGCGACACGTGAAGCTTGATGCTTTGGAGATGCACAGAAGGGAAACATTTGAAAGATTGATGGTGCAGAAATTTCCTGAAACCTCACCCCCCCTCCCCGTCCGCGCCTTAACGCTCGCACACATCTCTGGAGAGATGCGGCTTAATTGTGCACTGATTTGCATAATTGTGCATATTAATGAGGCCTCGGCTTATGAATATTCATATTTTTTGTTTTGTTGTCTAATTAAAAGGGGGGATGGGGGGCGAGATGACAGCGACGGCGATCGAGCGGAACAGAAGCAGAGCGGACGAGTGAATTATGACTCTGGAGCCATTGCCGTGACAACCGCGATCTACGGGCGGGGGTCACGGGCCTGTGTCAGCAAATTCAATAAAGCGACACGGGACGACGTAGCACACGCTGTGGAACAACACACACCACTGACGGAGCATAACCTGCAAAACAGGAAAGAATTATTCAAGCACTCGCTGAGACTCTAGAGCTTACCGAGACGTTTATTATTCTACACGTTCAACAATAGCAGGACTTCCTGGAGACGATGAACAATCCGACGGCTCACATCTATTTAAAGATTCGGTTTGAAACCTGTAGACCGTCGACAAAAGCATTTTAATATCGCTGATACTCCTGACCCCAAACGGACAAGACGTCGGTACTTAATACGTGCTATATGACATAGCACGATTCTTAATAATCACATCTAGCTCAAGGCTATTGGCGCTTTTCCACTGCATGGTACAACTTGGCTCAGTTTGCTTTTCAACTGCAGTTTAGAAGTATAGTATAATAGAACTATTAATTTATCGTCATGGTAATGCCGCCACTACTCCCGTAGCATCATCGTAAACGCGACACACAAACACGCAACACAGGAGTTATGGACCACATCAATACTGCTAAATACTTCTAAAAACACCAGAGAGTTTGAGAAATCTGACAGCAAAGAGCAAACATCGATCGTTTGGATAACTCGCGGCGCACGAGTGTTAAGTAACATAGCATTTAGCATTGCGTTTAGCGTCTCAATCTCTATATTACAGTCATGAAGCATTTAACGAAATGCCAAGATTACGTTTTAAAATGAGTATTCTTGTGTTGAAAATCCAATGGCGCTTTTAACGATTCTCTCTGCCAAATCAGTGATCTGGGTGTTAACACGTCACATTTTGGTATCGGTACGGTATGCTTGGAACCTCAACCGAGGTGGTACCAAAAAAAGTACTAGGCACTTTACACATTGGAAAACTCTCCAAAAGTGAGCTAAACCGCGCCGTGCATTGGGGAAAATCGTCATGTGTGTACTTTGCCAATACAACACCCATCTCCTATGGAAACATGTTTTTCATTGTAGTTAAACCACAGCAACCACGACTGAACCATTATCTCACCAAAGTAACCATGGTTGAACTATAATACTCCTATTCAAACTATGGTGATACGAAGTCCAATTTGTCAACGTAAAAACATGGTACCTATACTTTTATTATACTTTAAATCAATTAAAACAAAATACATTAATCTCAAAATGAACAACCTCTTAATGAAAACCTTTTAATTTCAATAACATTTTGTTTTTTTGCAGACATGTAAACCTACAATACTTTACAGTCTTTTAAGATTCCCAATTTTGGCCAAAAACAAAGAGAGAATCTCATGTTTTATTCATTGAAAGAGGCAATCCCCAATGCACTGCCCCGGCATGCTGGACTAGTTGAAGGATTTCATTCATTGATAATTATATTTTTATTGATAGAAATATACTCAAAACTAATGAATGTAACTAGACAAACTTGAAACTGAAAAGTGTGACTGTTTAAAAATAATGGAACCAGGTGGAGGAAAACCCCCCAAAAAAGCTCAAAAGTTGACGTTTTTAGCCTTCAAGTTTTTTGGTTGTTTTGGCGTCACGTTGACTTTAAGAGTGTTTCAGGTATAGGGGAAGTGAGACGGGTATTTACAGAGATCCGTGACGGGTGGGAGGCAGAGAGAGATAGAAACGAAAGACGGCTAATACTGTGAAATACCACGAAGAAACAACGGGAGGGTGATGATATGTCAACGCGGTTTGAAAAAAACTAAAAAATAGATGAGATCCATATTCATAAGCACGCTGAATATTCTCTCCAATTAACAGAGCTGATTAGAAGACGGAAAAGTGAAGAAATTCATTCTGGTTCTTCTGCAGACGGCCATAAAAATCTGGTCACATTAAAAGCGAGTGGCTGAAGTTTGGAAACATTCCCCTCTGCACCTGAATAAACAAAATTTTGCTCGTCGGGTCCAATAAAAATCGTCTGCAGCTGATCTACATGTGCAGACTTCATACACACCGCTTCATAAGCATGTTTTGGCATGACCATTTCTCACGCTTTACTGCAAGTCCTCAAAACTCTGAATGAACGCGAATGGAAACACGGGAATCCAAAAACAACGACTTCTCATGTGTGCTGAACACACTTTTATGGCTTAAGTCATGTACATGAAACAGACAGAGTGTGTATCTGGGTTAAGCGTTTAAGACGTAAGCCTTTCAATCAAGAGGTTTTTAAGATCGTGAGAAGCAAATTTTGCATGCATTACAAGTCAAATCCTACACTTCTTAAAGGAGTAGTTCACTTTCCAAATAAATGTTGATGATCATTTACTTACCCTCATGTCATCCAAGATTTTTATGTATTTGTTTCTTTAGCGGAAAAGAAATGATTTTTGATGAAAACATTCCAGGATTTTTCCAATAGGTTAGGGATAAGGCTAACGATATTAGACTATGAATATAGATCTTATCTAACAAACGATCTGTCATAAAAAAAAACGTACATGCTTTATATACACAAATTTTCGCCTAATTCGTAATTACATTGAAAACTTGCACGTTCAACTGGTAAAAACTGACTTGGTACTTCTGCCTACGTCAAGCATGACCTTTTCAACGTTATTACGTATTAGGTGACGTCACGAACGCGCAACGCAGAACAGAGCAAGGCGAGTATTTGTGTTTTATAAAGCAAATACTCTTTTTTTATTTTTATTAAATGAGCGATGGTTTCACTAGATAAGACATTTAATCATGGTCTGGTGTGGTTTAAAGCCTGTTGAAGTTACTGAAACAGATTAATTTGTTAAGCGATCCGAGCATTTTAAACTTTAAACCATGTATGCCATCAAAACCTCAAACTGAGGAAGACGTGCGTCCCTGATGCGTGAGAACCAAAATAACACTCTTCTTTCCAAACGATTCGTTATGAATCTTTGTGACTTCTGTCCTACGTTTCACACTACCTGCCCGTACAGCCGTGTTAATTACACGGCACAATAGAGGCGGTACACGCAGCCGTTCAGCCTGGAGGGCGCTGAGAGCGAGTCGTGAGCTCATGGAGTGAGTCAGGACGCATACATTCACACCAGAGAGCTGAGCTGTAATTATGTGAAGTGAAACGCTGGAACAGAGCGAGTCACACTTGAGTCATGGACTACAAGGGTCCTAGACGCACAATCACAACACAACATCATGTTACTACACAGGACATTCTCTGAAGCAAACGCAAGTACTCCAACTCTCTTAGAGTGACTCATAACCTTTGGTTTATCTCAATACAGCCTGTAGATCTTAAGATGCATGATATTGGTTATGAGCTCGGGCTGGGCATCGCATTGAACGTTTATACAACATAAATCAGAACTAAGCTGTGTCCGAATTCACCCACTACGACCTATATAGTGCACTATTTCTGGTGTCCGCCATTTTGTTGTGCTGTCCGAATTCTGAGTGAACAACTCATTCCCTACTTTTAACCCATAATCCACTCTGATTTGGACACTCATTCACTCACTATTTCTCATGAGACGCCGCAAATCGACCGCTTGATTACAATCACCTGGAGGAAAGTGATCATTTAATGCCACGAATGTAAGTTTATACACTGGTGTTTGTTCTTGTTGAAAGATAGTATTGTTTTTCGTTTCATATTCCTTATTTATTTATTTAACACAAAAGTCTTTCGTTTTAATCTAATTTAGTCTAATTTCCTTAGTTATTTATTTTAAGCAACCGTTTTTCGTATGGTCTTCCTTTATCGTTTCTTGTTTATTTAACAACCGTTTTTCGTTTCGTATTCCTTTCTTATGGTTTCTTATTCATTTAGAAAAAGTTTTTCGTTTCGTATTCACTTTTATATTTATTTGTTTTTGCACAGTGTGTGCATTAATCACTCGTTTTGTTAATAAAGGCAACTTATTAAACGTAAATGTTTTTTATTTTCATTAATTTATTTTTGCTTGATGTGTGTCATTATTCGTTTGTTCGCATCTGAAGGTAATGGCGTTGTATGTTTGCTTTTTTTACATGGTGTGCAGTGGTTTTGGAAGGTCTGTGTTTAAAAGGCAAATGTTCTTGCACTTTTTTTGCAGTTTGGGGTGTTTTGATTAAGAAAGACATTAAACCCACCATTAATTCAAGCAGTTGCCGTTCCCGAATCGCTGCTAACTCAAAACAAAGTATTTCGGTCACGGCACGGCCGCATCTTCAACCCCCCACAGCAAACCCCCTCACCCCCAGTGTCACCGGTACAACTGGTGTTTTTACACCTCTATTAACCGGTGGGAAAATGTAATCACCGCCAAATCCCTAATAGTACACTGTTGAGTGAACGAATTCAGACGCAGCTATAGTAATGTTCCAAATATTTTTGTTAAATATATTTCATTAGGTTTCATTGTTTGTTTTCTAATTAAGAATTAAATTGAACTTTTAGCAACATGCGCTATTCCCCAGTCCAACTTGGGACACGTAATTGTCAGAACATTTGTCTTTCCTATTCATGCAAAATGGTCTATATTTTTGGACAGAGTTCTGCTGTTATAAATATCTTATTCTCACTTTCAGGTACTGAGAAAATGAAACCATTGTGGCCAGTAACACCGAAAAGAATCATGACAAACGATCACGCAAATATCCTGCCTAATGTTCAGAGTTGAAGACAGAATCCTCATCTCTCACATTCACCGCAACGTCGAGACCTTCCATTGACATCAAATGATTTCAAGAAATAAAATGACAAAAACCCTTCACACGGTTCTTACTATACACAGAAACTGTAAAATAAACTCTGAAACAAAATCTCTATTGTTCAGATTCCCCGTTAGTCAAATGTCTTTTTTTCTACACAAAATACTAAATAACTAGACAAACGTTTACACACTATCTGAGAAAAGCAGGTGATGCATACGGTCGATGGAAGAGAGAGCGAGAGAGAGATTGCATTTGGGGATATTGTTGTTCTAGCGAGAGGGGGGTGGCTGTTTGTTTTGATGTTTGTTGACATTGTTTGCAGGGGTGAGAGGAGAACTATCGTTTCCCATCATCCCCCCATGATGGAAAGGCGACAGCTGAGAACATGGAGCAGCTAAAACAATCTCACGGCAATTCCTAACTATTCTACAAGGCAGCGGATTCTTGTGAAAATCTTTCTCTCTTTCTAAAAATTATACAAATTGGCAACTTCGCCGAAGCAATTGTTATTAAAATAGTGATGTAAAAGAACCTACCAAACTGAGAGTTGGGTATCGGCGGGCCTCTGGTCTTCCCATTTGACATCGGAGGAGGGAACATCTAGAAGAATCAGACAGACGATCACTTCTGAAGCAAACGCACACTACGGGTTCTCACAAACATCAGATTTGCACTTCATACCTCAACCGGACCAACACCATGACCTCTTTTTTTTTTTTTTAAACATGAGGTTAAATGTATGTACATAGAAGGTCATGTGGAAATTTTAAGTAGCGCAAGTGGTTGCCATTTGCTCATAATTTTTATTGACCTTTCTTTTCAGCACAGAAAATTATTTAATAATAATATTATCATGAAAACATTTCATCTCTCAATTTATACGAATATAAAAATGGCATGTATAACAATTAAAATTTTTAAAAATTAAACTTCTTGATGTCCTGGATGCGTGAATCCCAAATCCTTTATACCATTCACACGTTATTCAGTACATGACACTCTCACTTACAACACTAAAATCCAGCAGGTCGTTCAGTTCCATGTCGGTCCCCACCGTCGTCATTCTGTGCGTCGCAAACAATATCCTTTGTCTGAGTTCTCTCAGGCTTTATAATAATCCTGTAGGGAAAGAGAAGCGTCCTGTGAGATCTTTTATGAATCCCAAATCACAAAAAAATCATCATAAATGCACAAAACATTTTGGCTGTGACATATCTGTGCCACGTTTGCTGCCTCACGACATGCTCCTCCTATGTAACAATATAGCACAACACCTTACACAATTACGTTTGAAAGAACTTTGCCACATTACAGATCTCGGTTTTCCCAGCACACACCACATCAGAGTCTCTGCCCGTGGTTAACCAGAGAGGAAGACCACCAATGAGTCTCTAGTCCAGGGTCTCACGCCTCAACAACCCACCTTCGCACCTTCAGCCAAACAAACATAGAATACGGGAACTAGATGTTTACTGGAATGAATGCACAAATGGTTTTCAAATCATGGAACGCTGATCTATAAACCATCCCATTATCAAACAACATGAACTACTGCAACAACGAACTGATTAAACTGATGAAAGATCTGTGACTTCGATGTAAAGTATTTAAATTTGGCTAATTATTTAGCATTCATCAACAGATTTTGGTCCTAAAGAATAACAGGAACAGAAAAATGATTGTTGCACACAGCAAAACAGATCAAGCGCTTCAAATCAACTTGTGATGAGATGCTTATTTAGAGAACTTTGTGTGTTTCTCCAATGTATTTCTACATCACGTCACATCAGAGCAAACATGTGTCCTTGCCACAGCGACATGAACTCCTCACATATCCAGAACCAGTGTCAAACACAGAACAAACGCAGAGCGAGACATCTCCGGCATCATCGGTGTCAATCTAGAACACCTTAGTTGGAATTATAACCAGCACCTCAATTAGTCAACCGGTACATGATTATTCTCCCGCATGTCCAGAATAACGCATAACATTTTAAAGGGGTCATATGACTCGGCTAAAACAAATATTATTGTTTGTTTAAGATGTAATGTAATAATGTGAATACACCATTTAAGGTTCAAAAACGTTTTATTTTCTCTCGGAAACAGACAGATTTTTTACAAAACTCATCGCTCTGGAAGTCGAGGTGGGCTATGGTTGGCCAGTTAACCTGTGCGTAGTGATTGGTCGAATACTGCAAGTGTGTGACGGAAATGTTACGCCTCTTACAATTTAACCGATTGTACTGACAGGTACGCCCACCCTACTTGAGTATACATTGGAGCGGTCTTAAGGTAAGTTTATACTAGTACGTCGAACCTGCACCGTAGCCTCTACGCATCGGTTTTCATTTACACTTCTACGTTGTTGTCTGAGTCGACAGGCAATGACCACTAGGCGTCAGTGTCCATGCGCATGTTGTTTGTGTAACCAAGACAAGAGCCGAAGAAGAAGCAGCTCGCTTGAGAAGCATTAGCAGTGATAACGGCAAGTAAACCGTCACTTTTGAGCAGATTGAGATGTTTAATACAGAAGCACAAATAATCTACTAAGAGTCACGTTCACTCAAACGCATTTCCAAATAAATTATCTATCAGTTTTTTGACCTGAGGGAGGGGTTCAGACAGACCAATCCCTGCGCTTGCGGTCCGCCTTGAGTTGATGCGTTGTTACGTTTTTGGAGAGGCGCGGATCAGGCTACGCCGTAGGACCTACGCACTAGCATAAACTGAACTTTAGTCAAATCATACCACGAATTGATGTAGAAGCGTGGGGGTGTGGTTACACAAGGCGTTTCAGGCAGGTCTGGGTGAGGATTCGCTTTTATATAGAATGCATGTTTGGCTTTATGTGATGAATACATGCACGGGCAATTTAACACACCAAAGACACAGAAAAACACATTCACACCATATGATCCCTTTAAATAATATTATTATCCTGATATTGACGTTTTTTGTAATACCATAGTTTTTGTAATAACATTCCTGTTGGTTTTAACTCGGTCATAACATCAGATCGTGATGTGGTTATTGTGGCCGATAAAAATCACGATAACAATATTACCTTATAATAACTTTCTCAGTAGTCAAATCTAACTTTCATTTTGTTTATTTTGTGTTCTCTCTCGTTCAGTTGACGATCACACTCAAAATACAAATGCAAGGGTGGAGAGAGAGTGTCTTACCATCATGACCATGTGTCAACCAGATTCTGACACTGAACTATATTGAATATTATCATACGTGTAAATTAAGACAATATCAATAATCACTGTTATTGCTATTTACATCACAATTATGGTCACAACAAATATATCGTGACATCGTTGTGCCATTTATGCCCACCATCCCAATCCCAATGTGTTTTCATAAAATCCCATAGAAATATCACGGTATTCCCACCGCTTCTTTGGATATGACACCAAGCTAATGCCATTATAATATTTATATTATCTACCCTGGAGTACAGTATAAACATCGTGGTAAAACACATAAACCCCCTTACACTGCAGAAATAACATGTACATGCTAGTTTACACATCTTCAAGATCAATACATCACAAAACGAGACCGATCAACAACGTGAAAACTTCAACACGCGTTCATAGATAGTGACCAAGACCCCCCCCCCCCTCCCGAAACACTGATCGATCCGTGTGCAGGAAATCTCTTATCTACCCCCAATATCCCAAACAAACACATCTGAACAGATAGACCAGGTTTACTATACACTTTACATCGAGCCTATCGCGAGGAAAAAGCGTGAATATCCAGAGAGCAGAAAAAGCGACCACACACACACACACACACACACACACACACACACACACACAGGGCCCTGAACTCCACAACACAAAGGAACACACGGGCCGCGACGCAAAAGTTTCTAAACTACACGAGCGCGAGGAGAAACACAAAATATATGAGAAATAACAGCAAATGAACGGCACGTGGACGCATCCGTGTGGATTGCGCAGACGACAACAGAGGACGCAGTTCCGTTATTGCCAAAAGTTCTAGTTATTTATAAAGTTTAACAAACACCCCATTACACCGGACGAGCTGTAACGCAAACAAAACACATCCAAGTACGACATACGGCAGCACTTTTATTATGTAAAATCAACTAAAACTTAAATTCCGTTCAAGTCAAGTGCTAACTTTCGCGCGGCGCTTCTGAACATTAAAAACTTCAAAGTACTCGAATAACTGCTAAGGTAACAATCAAAGAGACACTCAACGTCATTTGAAGTGTTGAACATCTACTGGAAGTATAAAAATATCAACAAAAAGAGCCACAAAGTAAGTTATAAACTTGACATTGTTGCCAGTATTGAACAAAGAAGCCGTTTCCCCTGGACTCAAACCCACACACACACACACACACACACACACACTGAAGCCTATAGACAAAACACTTCACACACATACACACACACACACACACACACTCACAACGAAACAAAAGTTTATTCATTACAGCTCACACGATCGTTTCAAAACACACGTACAATTACACGGATGGATAGCCGGATAAAGATGGTTAATATTTACCGTATGTCGCTTCAAGCGCGCGGCATCCAACGGGACAGAGCCGCGCTTCGGTCCGAGAGGAAAAACAGAAAAGTTGGGGGACAAAATTCCCCCCCCTCCGCGTCACGGGTCCCGCAAAACCACGGTGCAAAAACGCGCCCTATTTCACGGGAATCTCGAGCGGTTGGCGTTGGAAGACTTGTTGCAACGCGACGCCGCTCAACCCTCGCTCCGCGCAAACTTATATTCTAATTCTTCTGCGCGCTACCGACGTAACATCTCATCTTCCGAGTAGACATTTTAGCACCGTCCACATTGTCAGCCCAACGGCGTATCCCTCCGCGCTGAGGGGAGACGTTACAGCGGTGTCCGATTTCAAACGCCCAAAAAACTAGGACTGCTCCGTTCGCGGCGTCGCGCCGAGATCAGCCGTCAACGCTACGCAATTCGCATATCAAACGCAAAAATCGACCGATCGCTAATTCAATCGCGACGCGAAGAGGTTTCTCGCATAACTGTTCAGTACTAGACCGACGCGCGGAATGACACGACGCACTAGCGGAGAGAGACGGACTGAGAAAAAGTGCGAGATGGAGTGATAAAGCCAGAGCTTCGGCCAATAGGGTCGCGGGAGTGTTTGAATGACACAAAAGAGAACCAATAAAAACGCTCGTTGACAGTAAAGCCAAACCCCTCTTCCCTGTACACCCTACCCGGGTATAGAAGAATGGCAACAGGAAGCCGATGGAATACTGTGTATTATTTGTTTCACGTACCGCGTATACACAGACTTTAGTAATAGACCCATTCAAGCACTATAATATTTTGCTCCAAAATGTATTCGTATTAAAGTTTAATATTGTAAAATGTTAACGTTTAGGCACATTCAAATTAAAAGAAGCTGTTTTACACGTGTCACATCTTTACCATGTTATGGGACAGCCTATCATGCTAATTCCGTGGTTTTCTTTAAAGTTCCTCTCTGTAACGTGTCAACACAACGGTAATGAATATTTGAATGAATCACGACCATCATCACACTACGGTATGATGTGGCATTCTAGTGCCATTTTCTTGGACAAATATGACAAGGCAGCAACATACATGCTGCATAAGATCAGTGGAATTGAGTTTACTTGAGATGATAATATTTGGCTTATAAACACCGTGTGATGAAGCAATAAACATCTTGACTTCTTTCACCTTGAATTTGTTAAAAAACAGCATGTTGGTGTAAAGCCAGAGCTCACACTTAGATTTGGGGACCCGACGCCTTGGATAATCTGAGACTGAATGAGCCATAATCAGGAGCGGAGTGAAGCAAATGGTTTTTCGTCTGAAGTGTGAAAAGGACTTTCAGAGGCACTAAACCAGAGGAAGCAGCGACATTTGGTGTTTGGTGGAAAAACAGAAGCTCTATGACCCCCTGTGCATCTCAGCGCCCTACCTGGTGTTTTTTTTCTTTTTTGAGGTCACTGAGGGTTTTTAAAGGTACAGATGCAACACCGGGGACGAGCTCGACATGAGCAAACAGAAACCTGATGATTCATCTGAGTAATATATGTCGTCAGGTGTTGATTGAGAAACGACACATTTTCTCGTTTAAACAAACAAACGTAGTAAACATCAACATGAAAAGTAGGGCTGTCAAACGATTTATCGCGATCCAGAATAAAAGTTTGTTTTTACATCATATATTTCTGTGTGCTGTGCATATTCATTTTATATTTATAAACATAAAACATACACATACTTGTCTATGTATTTAGGAAATATTGAAATGTAATATTTATATTTACCAAGAATTAAAATTCTAAATTAACGTTTATTAATTGTTATATTTTTCTGAAATATATGCATTGATCGTATGTGTTTGTAAATACAAAACTAATATGCACCATACACTGACATATATTACGTAAACACAAACTTTTATTTTGTATGCGATTAATCACGATTAATCATTTGACAGACCCTGTTTGCTTTCTTAATGTGCATTCCTGGTCTCATTGTCTCGCGTCATTGTTATACATTTCGTTAAAATATAATAACGCACCGATCTACAAATCCTGTTACATTTTTGTTTATTTCATTTTGCGTTTGAATACAAAAAGCTTTCCGCTACAAATAAGACTTGCGGATCTATTTAACACATTTTAGGGTTTAAATTCATTCTGCTAATTTGCACAGATTGGCCTTCAAATAAGTGTCCCGTTTCCACGAGGGTTTACCAAACGGTAAAGATTGGGCTATATAATTAGCTTTACCAAGAGCATCAAGCTCAGTTTTAAGCGATGAAAACAATTCGTCCCCATTTTAAAGTCAAACACATCGGAGAGACTTTGGATTGAATTAAGCTTGTCTGATTCTGAATGGCTTAGACAGCGAGGTTTAAGGCAGGAATTCTGGGAAAGGCCGGACGAGACCAGCACCATCATGTCAGTAAAGTACTAATCCTCTGGACGAGATGAGGGAAAAAAGGCCATGTCAATCAATTTAACCCCAGAATGAATAGAGCTGTGGGTGAGAATTTAGTCCCTGCGTGAGGCTTTATCAACAGCTTTATGAGGTTTTCTTCACTAGTGACCATCCTTGATACTTAAAGGGACAGTTCAGTAAAAATCCTCCCTCATTCTCCCTCATGTGTTTGTAAACCCGAACGTGACTCTTTCTTTTTGAGGAGCACAAAAGAAGATATTTTGATAAATGTGGTTTCGTGTTCATGCATTGGAAATGGTTCAGTGTTGTTCGGTTATCAACATTCTTCAGAACATCTTCTTTTATGCATAAATGATGAAAGAAGTTTCATATTTTGGTGAAGTATCGCTTAATTTTTTTTTTTGCTATGTGGTTCTACGTAAATAATGCAAATTATTACACATTGTATGGATATAATTATATTGTGCTTTTAAAATATTATAATTTTTTTGTGCTTTTTGTAAATGTTTTTGTTGTTTTCTGAAGTGACTGGTGATCTGGAAACCAGTACCCCGGAGATGACGTATATTTGTAGGCTAACCCGGAAGTAAGCGCCGCGCTTCCCATAGACTTTTGAAAGATCGCAAAAAAAGATCTCTGTGATTAACAAAGGTCTATGATGTTTACACGTTTTGTCTATCAAGATAATCTTGACAAATTAACACCACATTTGTTACTTTTGAAGCCAAAATACAATCAGCAAAATTCAAAAGCTAACGCGATGCTTTAGACAGACTACACATAAGGTCGCTAGGTCACGAGCCAGTGTTTAATAATATAACTATATATGATTATTTTACTGTAGAATAATTGTATTGAATAAACGATTTGTTGTTTGTTCATTTGACTAAATAAACCATGTGTTGAATGAGTCCTGTAGTTTTGACGCATTTAAAGAAACAGTACACTGACGTCTAGCGGTTGAGCTTGGTATCTCAATCAAAATTCGAAATATTGGAGAGATTAGTTTAGCTAACTCTCTCAAGGCACTCTAATGTTTGTGAATGTGCACCGGAAGTTCAGTTTGGGGTCACATAAGTGCGCATGCGCAGTAACTTCTGTTTATGTTGTTAAGATGCAACCATCTATATACTGTAGCCTACCAGCATCTCCCACATCTAAACCATTTTTCTGATAGTGAACACGCTGCCCTCACCAATAAACTGTGCTGAAGGTCACACAGGTCGATCATCCATCTTCACATTAAGGTGTCTGGTGAGTCCTGATGTTCACTGCTACACAGACTGACTGCTCACACTGTGGCTGGAGTCGACGGGCCTGTGAACGTACAGAAGCGAATCCAGGGCAGCTGCGTCTGGCGTGAAGTGCATTCAGCTCTGGGTTTGGAGAGCATCGAGCAGGATTAGCTAACTGAAAGCATCCGCCAATACCAATGAAACCATGGCAACCAGCACCTCTCACAAACGACACGCACAAGAGATCCGCTCGACGTTCGAATAGATAAGGGTCAAAAGGCACAAGACAGATGAGCGGAGACGGACCACAGCAGCTGCCGGAGATGTGAATACTAGGCCGATGATTGTCAAAATATGGCCACAACCTGTTATAAGAGATCAGGAGAAAACATTTGACTTGCTAAGATTTCGAATGAACGTGTGAGGCGATTCACAAACACGCTTCAACTTTTTGCCACAGTCCATTTCCAACAGCAAACAACAATCAGATGTTTGATTGTGATGAGAAACAGAACGAGGCACAGAAACCAAATGCACAACTAAACTGCCCTCACAAAACAAGAATACCCAAAGTTCATTTAAACTGAGAATATTCTTCACTGTATACTAGTAGCAGTGTACTTATATGTGTACTATTACAATACTACTTGGGACTAAATGGACCCACTTTTATTCCGTAACAGTACAGTAGTAAACTTTAAGTACGCAACTATGTTTTTCTGAGAAGTATATATAACAAGTAAACTATAAAGTAAGTATACTTTCTTCAATTTAAAGTACAACAGCAACAGCACACTTGAATAAATTCGGTCTTCATTAACTCACCCTCAGGTTGTTACAAACCTGTATTAACGTATTTGTTCTGCTAAAAACAATGGAAGATATTTAGAAGAATGTCAGTGACCTAACAGAACTCATCATCCATTGACTCCAATACTATGGACATTTTTCCAAATATCTTCCTACTTTGTCTTTTTCAGAACAAGATTTTTCAGAGACGATTACAGAATTTCCTCTTTTGGGTGAACTGTCCCTTTAAGGGCACCTTGCATGTTTGTCAGAGTAAAACACATCGCTTGTGACCCTATTGCTTCTTGATTTCAAAGCCATGAAAATGTGCCTGACAACATTCAACCAGTCAGTGACGTTCTAAAGTTATAAGAAGGTCACTGACAGGTATGAGACTGAAGGGAGCATGACGGAGGGCTATCCACCCCGACAGCCTCGAGCAGAGGAGTTTCTGAACAGGAAAGCAGCGATCGGCGTCTGACCCAGATCAAACTCTTCAGAACAGACCCGAGAGTTCACAGAAGACCGACGGCACACCACGACTCGTGTAAACAACTTTGTGAATGTTTACAGCATTTGAATGTGCGGTGAATATTGTCACGCATTTGTTGGTCTGTGTTTGTTATCAGCGACGTTAGGTGCAGTGCCAATCTTAGACGTCTAGGGGCCCTATTAAAACCTTTGTAAGGGGCCCTTGTCATAATAGTTAAAATTAGATAAGCATAACTGTAAAATATAAGAAATATAAATAATAAATCAACTGATTTGTAAATAATCCTTTACCTAAAGTAACACCTGGCTCTGGAGTCATCTTCTGTAGCTTTTTACGAACCAAGTGATTAACAACAATAACACATGATAAATATAGTTTACTCAAGAATGCTAAACATGCGAAAACACATCAATAATCCTCCAAACAAAAATTAACATAATATTACGAGCAAACGAAATACAGTGGATTGCAATAGCTGAGACTCACATGAACATTATAAAGCTGTTTTTATTACTTCAAGTGATTCCCTGTAAAAGCCATTTAAGTTAGAATATTAATGTGAATGTAACTTTAGAGACGGTCCCTAAATTCAAGACTATTGAACGTCCACATTTAAACCAACTGTGTGCCAGTGGACAAATTCTGAATTTGTTAGTCACTTGGATAATTTGGCAAAACTAAATGAGACTAAATTGTACAAAAACACCTGCCTTCTTGTTCTTTTGCTTCACGTTGTTGCCGTTTTTTTTTAACTACAGACGGGTAGCTTCGTTTTAAATCCATGGCCATCTATATAAAAACACATCATCACATTATGCACATGTCATCACCTGTGTGCACTGCATGATGCAGAAAGTTTAATGTGGGTCTTGTTCACATTAAAGTGTTTTTGATTTGGTACTCAAGGGGGCCCCCTGGTGCTGCAGGGGCCCTACACAACTGGCATACTTTGCGTATAGGAGGGATCGGCGCTGGTTGGGTGTAACTAGTTACTAAGTTATTAAAAAATGTGTGAAGAAGTAAAGTAAGGGATAACTGTCATTTTTTCTTTAATTTAATTACTGCTCCTTCTGATGTAATTAAACTAAATACTTTGTGTAATATATGTGTGTGCAATAGTGGAATTAACGTCAAAATTCCAAGTCACAATAATTCTCACATTTGTAATACTTCGGTCAGTTAACAATACTACTTTATGTAGTTTATATTATTTATTTGAATGAATTCAAAGAGCCGTTTCATGTCTATCCTTGAATCACTTAACTAATCAAGTTTGATAAAGAAATAGAAAGTAATTAGTAATTGAATACATTTTGGAGAGAGTCATTTGTGCAGTAATCTTATTACACTATTAAATATGTCATTAGTAACTAGTAATGAATTACTTTTTCAGAGTAACTCACCCATCACAGGTTATCAGAAACGACAGTGTTAATGTTGTGGGAGCGTTCTGCACCTGTTTCTAGAGAATCTCGTCTTTGATGATACACTGGCAGTCGCAACTCTGGGCTCGTGGTTTACTTTTCTCAAGAAAAACCAACACGCACTGGGGGGACAGAAGAGCGTACACACACACACGCACACACATGTGCAACAAGACCACCACACAAACAACATCAAAGTGTTTTTCTCGTTCTTGCACACACACACACATTCTGCTTCCTTTAACACATGCAGATGTTTCTCATGATCTCATCTTGTTCTCATCCGCTCACATACAACCTGCAGGCTGTCAGGGATCTTTCAAAGCAAAATTAAAAACATCAAACAATCGATTTCTACTTGACTGTGTTACAGGACTTCGCACATGTAAAAGTGCGGTGGCGTCGCTTTGGTTGTTAGGG
Organism: Triplophysa bombifrons; assembly: GCA_029783895.1. Taxonomy (NCBI): domain Eukaryota; kingdom Metazoa; phylum Chordata; class Actinopteri; order Cypriniformes; family Nemacheilidae; genus Triplophysa; species Triplophysa bombifrons. Next base: position 164,303 of record JAPMJR010000032.1, on the reverse strand, counting down.
TGATGCTATGCTGTTGCTAGGGTGTTCGAAGTGGCCCTCTTTGATGTCACCCCTTCATTGCAAAGGATTTTGACACCTGCTCTACGGTCTCGCCAAACCCTCAACCCCCCGCTCAAGTCACATGACCTGGTGTATCATCCATAGGTGTAACGCAAACTGCTACAATCCACGGTGATCTTCGTTGTCATCTATCAGAATCTCTCACACACACAGGAGACGCAGAGATTGATTTGTCTCTCACGGATCACATGTGAGTGATTCCCTTGCTGTGAGTTTTTGGGGATAGCCGGTGAATCTGAACGCCCACGCTCAGGTTACGGCGGTGCACACAACACATGCTTCTTCACACACTCCTGCACTTCGACACACTGCTACTGTGCAATGCTGCGGTCACGGCAGCGATGACGAGAACAGGAAGTGAGTATCACAGCACAGACATTCATTAACACAATTGACAATTTAATATGATAAAGACAAATTTTAGCAAACATGATCCTGGAGAATAAAAGTCCTCAGACTCGCCCTGCAGTCAATCAAAAAATGGGCTGCATGTGGAATGGGGTGAGCGGACCACCGTGTACCCTTCTGATGACGTTGCATCATGCGGTGGACCATAATTCGTCCTTTAAAGGGACAGCTGACTCAAAAACAAACATTCTGTTTTATTCGTTTGTTCACCGTCACGTCAAACCTGTGCGAGTTACTTCCCTCTTCAGAACACAACAGAAGATATTTTGAAGAATGTCGATTGCCAAACAACACCGAACCCCATTGACTTCCATTGAGTGAACACGAAACCACAGAGACATTTCTCAAAATATCTTCTTTTGTGATCCACCTAAGACTGGCATAGAGGTTTTGAATGAGTAAATTATGACAGAATTGCCATTTTTGGCTGAACCTTCCCTTTAAGGAGAGGCTAAAAATAAGCCTAAACCCAAGTCACATCCAAAGATAAAGTAACCGAGGCAGGCCGGAACACCCTAGCAACCACCTACAACACGACAGCAAGTCCATAGCAACATCAATAAAACTCCATAGCAACGATGAAGCTGCCTGCTTTGAACCATCTATCTGTATTGGCATACGGCGGCAAACATCATTTACATTTTCTCAGAAAATACACACTTTGTTCCTACTGCAAGTATAATGTCTATATTGTGTTTGCACTAAACCAGTCATTGTTGTGTATTATGGGTCATAATACATGAGTCAAAACATCTTTACAGTCCAATTTGGGTTTGTCGCTCTTACTGGAATTTGCTCCAAAGTTGCTGGTCAATCTGTATATAAACATTTGATAATATAAAACTAAATAACATTAATTGTATAGTCTTGCCGTTTGTGCTTAATATGCTGATATATGTTAGGTCATGTTACCACCTTTTTTTAAACGGGGGAAGCTCATAAACGTTTAGATGAAAAACCGATCAGCAGAGGTAACTTCGTTTTTTGTCCATTACTCGGATTTCGCGCTGCATGTAAACGTTTTGGTCATGTGCGCATGTCTGAAAGCGCAGTAGTAAAAGTCCCAAACGGATGTAATAGTAAAATAACCTATAAAAGTCCACTCTGGAATCATGAAGTTGATGTAGAAACGTCAAAATGAAGAACTATTATTGCATTTGCAGGTCCTGCGGACATGTGGAGAGATATAAAAATACAGCTCCTGACCGTTTTCCCGCTGCATGTTAAATGACTAAACAGACTATCAATGATGACGTCACTGGCAGCACGCGAGAAACCCGGCAAGTCCCATACATCCAATGCACTATACAATAATGTTTCTATATATCTATATCCCTTAACATGCGACGCTCATCCATCAAAACACATTTGACTAAATCAAGCACTTCTGTTTATTATCAGAGAGATTTAAATGATTGCATATCAAGGTTTTAGACTTGATCACTTTCAATGGAAACACAAGCAGAAGACACTAATATCTCATAGCGACTTTCAGTAAAGTCCTTATAATAGATTAATGCTCATCTTTCACATTCCTCAAACATGTGTTTGTCTTTTCATCTCAATTCTGTTGGTTTTTGAAACGACAGTGGTGAAGTATTTTGTTTTAAAGGCAAGAGGGGAAATTTTATTGTATATTTGTATTAGAGTGCCTTATTAAGTGATTATTTCTTGTTATATTGAACAAGAAAGAGCCATAAGTGCCTTATTGTGAAACACATGAATATTATTGAATATTATATAATTTGATGTACATTTGCTTATCAAAAGAAACTGGAATAGAGTTTATTTTGTTCAGGTTAACGCACTCATTGACACACATACATTTCTGAAAATACTTTAAATTCTTATTTAATTAATTATTTTTACAGTTAGTATAATATATTCATTTGAATAAACTTGCTTGATATCACTTTCAATATAACAAGATTACAAACCAACACACAATTATTATCAGTTAGTCCCATCAATACACATCTTACTTAAAAGAGCCATAGTGTCATGTATTCTGTATGATTTCTTTAACCCTCATTTACTGTAAACATTGTGAAAATCACTGTATAGAAATAATTTGAAATTGAATCTAATTACTCAACGTACTTCAGTTTACTGTGGTAAACATACTTTAGTATTTTTCGTGGAGCAGACTGCGCTGTAACTGGTTCTGGTGGCTTTCTTTGTGCTCGTCATGCGAGAATAAACGGACAGCGTGACTTTAAAGCCTCGCTCGCTGCCGCAGTCAGACGGCAAACTCTGCAGTCATTAATATGCAAAAATGCAAATGAGCTGGTAATTAAGAGCAGGAGTTCCACAGAGACTCTTTGATTGCTAATGAATTCTAATCTGCAAGAACGGGGGGGATGGGATGATGAGAAAAGAATGAGAAGCAGTTTGAGAGAGAGAGACACGTGTTCCTGTCTCACAACACACACAAACCTTCTCAGATCAATTCTACATCGTGTCCTTAAAATAAGAAGCACATTTAAAAACTCGTCTTTCCTGATGGAAACACAACTAGAAAAGAAAACCATCATTCGCAATGCAAAGTCTCGTGTGCGTCTCAGATGATTCTCCTTAAATGTCACAAATGTGTCCGTCATTAGAGTTTGAGAAGAGATGAGTGCGTTAACATGCACAAAATAAACGGATATCTATCAAAAATCAGATTAAAAAGAAACATGTTTTCACATGTTAACGTGCATAGTAATAAACCGGCTACGCAGAAAACCGCGTTTACACTTAAGTTTGAGACTTGCCGGGTCGCGTGCAGTGACGTCATCGTCGATATTCTGTTTAGATATTCTGTAATTTGTCATTACAAATGCAGCGGGAAAACGTTCAGAAGCTGTATTTTGATAACTCTACACATGTCCGGTGTACCTGGACATGCAACAATAGTTCTTCATTTAGACGTTTTTACTATTTTACTTTAACTTCCATTTGGTACTTTTACTACTGCGCTTTCAGACACGCGCACAAAAACAAAACAGAGAGAATACCAGTAAAGGCGTTTACACATAGCGCGAAATCGGAGTAATGTGCCAAAAACAACCTCTGCCGATCGGGTTTTGATAAAAGAAAACCGTTTTACGCGTTTACATGACCTTACATATATCAGTTTATTAAGCATAATCGGCGTAAGACTGTGCATGTAAAGGCACTCAGTGTGTCAAACTGAGCTCAAATTAGTCAAGTCTGCGATCAAAACTCAATATTATTGAAGATCTCAATATCAACTCAAACATTTCTAGTCAAATTCACTCAATTCAATTATTTAGCTTCCACAGTCTACATACTCTTGACGTGTTTTGAACAATTTACTTTCATTATTTCTGGAAAACAGATTGAAATATGGGTCAGATTTGAAGAAGAGCGTTACCGGGGGAAACAGGGGATGGGGTGCAGTCAGTGTTTAATAAATGAGGTTGTCTGTCTGACCTGATGGAGAGCTACAGCGAGTTGAGTTCAAGGGTCGTCGTGAGGCATGGAGAGTACATAACATGAGATCATGAAAATGACATTTCAAGGAGTGTCATGTTGCGTGTTTTAAAGTAAGCAGTCAGACAAATTGTGAATCAGAAAGGGGAATGAATAACACATTTTTTGGCTTGAAAAGAGAGTCGATGCTGAATGACGTAAACGAGTCGTCACTAGTCCGATTCGCGAACCGCGGTGAATTTACGTCACTACATATAGTCCCCGCCTACATCTTGCTAGGACTGCCCGCGATAACTTGTCCTCTCTCTCAAACGCTTTAGCTCGTGAGCCTCATTCGCGGTAGACCAATCACATCAGACTAGATCATCTGACCAATCACAGCAGACTAGGCCATTTGACCAATCACAGCAGACTAGACCATTTGACCAATCACAGCAGACTATGCTAGCGGAAAGGAGGGGATTAGACAGATGAATCGTGGAACGAATCATTTGAGTCAGTCAAGTAAGGTAAAAATAACAGCCTATTATTACACCTTGGGACATAAACTTGTTGTTGGACACTCCATAAACCAAAGCAGGACCTTAAAAATCCCTAGTTATTAACGTTTTAGCGAACCCTGACTTCACATATTTCCATAAAAACACAAGACCTTCGTTCAAATCGCTTAAACTGATTAAGAATCAATATCACATCCAGCACAGAATTCAGATTTAAAACACACGTTTTGCATAGATGTGTGCACGCTGAGCATCTACACATTCCAGACGTTGCCTCTAAATGAACAAACATGGTGTTTTTTGGCAACCTCGTCATGGTTACATCACAAACATCTGCTTAGTTTATGATTTCTCAACATCATCTGGACACTTTTCATCTTAACATTATACATGTGCTAGTTGTTGCTGGTGGAGGGAGTGAACGCAGTAAACACTAACAGATGCCTGTGCTGCCTCCTGTTGACCGACACATGATATTGCACATATTCTCACCTCAGTACAACATCACCCAATCATGTCCCTGCCATGTGTCCAGCTCTTATTATACAAAACAATATTCAATAGAATAACACAATTCTATTGAGAACATAAAAAAATATAAATTCAAACTCATATTAGTTAAATATCTATACAGCACAGTAACTAATAAAACGATTTCAGCTTAAGCTCGGTTTGTGCTACAGATCCTGTAACATAATAAATAGACTAACATAACCTTTTAATAAAATTAAGTTTACATGACTTAATCTTTTTGATTATTTTTGCATTTGGGTTTATGGTAAAAATGATGGAAGGATAAAAAGAACACTAAGATGTGAACTGTTAATATTAATAAATTATAATACAATTGTAATGAGAACATAAAAAATTAAATCTTAATTCATAACAAAACTAGTTTAACATTTACAGCACATCATCTAATTTGAGGATTTCAGCTTTAGCCCTGTTTGTGCTACAGATCCTCAAACAAACGGATAAACGGAAATCTCACATTTTTGTAATAAACACAAAAAAAAGTGCATCGATAAACGCGGACACAAACGTCACACTGTGGTTAATCTAGCAGGTCTCCTTATTCTATTGCACGCATGCAGATAAATACACCACGCATGCTATAATACTCCAAACAAAAATAAATGAAGTATTAGAAATGAAGAAACAACAGTGATGCTTGGATTTCTGTATGGACATCAGTTTTTATTTTGAGGATGTATGTGGTATAAAACACGACTGGAAAACAAAAGCGGCACAAATATGATATTTTGATAATAATACATTTTGTCTCATCTGATGGATAAACGTCAACCATTAGCAGAGGAACCGCTTAAAGTGATTCTGAAAGTGACAGTGGTGAAGTTCGTGTTATCCGATGATATTGTTTGTGAATCTGGGCGAAAACATGTCTAATTCACTTTAACCACAAAAAGAGATTGTTATAATAAATGAAATCAAAACCTTTTTTAGGACCATATCATTATTGTTTGTGTGTTCATCTTAAAGTCCCTTAAACATATTTCTGTATACAAAATACATGGTCTTGATTCTGGAGTGAAATATGACTCACACGTGTTCTTTAGGAGTCCCTCATGTCTGTAAAAGTATCAAATAAGCAGCTTTGCGTGTGTGGTATGAGCACACAGTGTCATAACGTTGCTCAATGTGTCATTATTGACAGAGAAAACAGGATTCGGGGTGGTCATAAGGTTGTGTGCGTGCGCGTCGGCCTCATTCGGCTGTTCTGGTGGACGTGCTGGGCTGATTGAGCCTGACGGTTTTACACAACCATCCAACAAAGTCCACTTCCTCCACCTCTGAACGCTTAATAAACGTGTGGTTCTGTAAAACACATCATAGGTATGGGTCAAAACCGCATTCGCTTATATTATATGCAGTATGAAGTGTTTGGTTCCAAAATGAGACGACTCTGTCTTTAAAATCCAAAGTATTTGTGATCTTAAATCATTTGCATTTTAAAGATACATTTTATTTCTTTCTGTCAATCATTTTATGTAAAGCACTTTGAATTGCCCTTGTGTATGAAATGTGCTATATAAATAAACTTGCCTTGCCCTGCCTAAAACTGTCAAAAATCATGTTTTTTTGTTTGTTTTGTTTTTCAGTTGGTTTGTTTTGATTTGAGACATACTAACACAAAAAAACATGATAACATAATAAAAAACATGTTTTTTTTAGAACCAAACTCTTCATACACTTACTGCTTTTTTTCTTTTTCCTCTTTAGTTTCCTTTAATTTGTAGCGCTTTGGGATTCTTGTTGATATAAAGTTGGTTATAACTAAAGTAGGGCTGTCAAACGATTAATCACATCCAGAAAAAAAGTTTGTGTTTACATAATATATGTCAGTGTAGTGTGCATATACATTTTGTATTCATAAACAAACACATACTTGTATATATATATATTTAGGAAATATTTAAATGTATTTATTTATATATAACAATAATTGAAACTCTATATCAACGTTTATTAATTGTTATATTTTTCTTAAATATTTGCAGTTACGTGTATGTCTTCATAAATACAAAAATGAATATTCACAGTACATGGACACATATTAAATAAACACAAACTTTTATACTGGATGCGATTATTCACAATTAAACGTTTGAGAGCTTATTATTATCAATTATTACACAGCTCTCTGCAATAAATCAAGTTTATAGTTTTTATCCATCGGAACGCTGTAAACCCGGATCAGATGCCGATACTCAAAAAAAATGATGGCAACTCGTGTTTTCGCCGGGTTCTTGAGGTTCTTAATTTAAGCAAGCAGAACTTTTAATGTTAAAATAAGGTACTTAATACGTGGAAATAAGTGTAACTTAAATATTTAATTCATAATTCTCACAAAATTAAGTAGAAAGAACTTAAACATGCATCTTTGTGTACTTGTATATTTAAGTTAACGAAGCTCATTTTCTCTATTTTACATATTTCTAAGGCCCCGTTTACATAGCAGGTCTTGATGCTCAATTCTGATTTGTTGCCTATATCCGTTTTTTTCAACCGTCTTTTAACAAGTACTTTCAATTGTGACACATATCCAATTTATGTGCTTATACTTGTCAAACGTCGCTGTTATTGAGCCAAGAATACTCTCTAGCCATGATGGACAAACGCGAAATGTGCTTGATGTTAGCTCTGCGATGTATGACAAAATCGCCAAACATTAAATTGATTTTGAGGGACCCAGGAGGAGGAAAAGAGCCCTCATTGCAGCTTGCGCATATGCTTTGATTGTTTAATCAAATTGCTTGATGTCTTTGATTTAACCGCATCCACACGTTCTTCCTAACGATCATACGTCATAAAACTGCGGACAAGAACCAAATTGTTGCAGTTTTAATTACGTACAGACCGCAATGCCTCAGAAAATCGGATCTACCTGTTAACATGACAGTCACATTGACAAATATCTGATTTATTTCAACATATGAATGAGGCCTGAAAATGATCTCGAAATATCCCAATGCATGTGTTTTTTTCCTGTTTACACTATGGTGGGTCATATCCGATCTGTGTCACAGATATTTTCGAGGAAAAATCCGGAATTTAGTCACATTTAACTGGCAGTGTAAACGGGGCGTTAGTCCTTATATGCAGAAATCAAAAACCTTGACTTACGCAACCCAAAATGAGCAAGAAGACACTGATCTCAGGAACTTAAAATATTAACTTTTTCATCAAATTAAGTTTATATTACTTAATCTATTTGATTATTTTGAGCATTGGGGTTTAAGGGGAGACAAAAAGTACACCAAGATGTTAATGGTTAATGCTTTTGCCCGCCCACTTGGCCTTGGTTGCATTAACAGAAATGTTGAATCAGAAGCTGATACAAGACCATTTTAACAAACAGACACGACGGATCTTTACAGAAGGAATAAATCAGAACTCACCATCAGCCACTTCAGGTCGGCCCGGTCAGCCGGGTTCTTAATGAGACTACGGGCAGGAAATCAAATGAACATTAATTGAAAGACCATACACAAACTGTTGAAACATCTACTGTACTGCACTCACCATTTGGTCACAAACTCTTGGAAATCCGGAGTGAAGACACCAAGTGGGAGTTTAGGGGGCGGCTGGAGGTCAAAGCAACATGTGTTCATTGGTAATAACGGCATAACTTGGGTTACAGAATTTATCTGTAAAATTTTAGTAATGAGTCTCACCTCATTGACTATATAATCCAGGAGTTCAAATATAGCCATCACCGGCCCATGACCTGCAGAAGAAAAGAATAAAGACAATCAGTTCCTTATAGGGTAATGAGTTATGTCATAAAAGAATGTAGGAAGAAAAATGAATTATAAACATATTTAACAAATTTAATTTAGTAAGATTACAATTCCTTTTTTATGTGAAGACCTTAATGTAAAAATGACAGTTTCAATGAATAAGGGTATTCTGGATTATATCATGACCGTCTTACATTTGACTATAATAAAAAGTGTGAACTGCATTCAAAATTCAAACTAGACCAGTGTTGGGTAAATTACTCCTAGTCAATAGTGTCATTAAAATACTGTACAAATGACTCTCTCCAAAAATGATTAAATTACTTATTTCTAATTATTTCTATAAACTACATCAACCTTGATAAGCATTAATTCAAGGAAAGACACGAAATGGCGTATTTAATTCATTCAAATAAATAACTATATAAATTATTATTTTTAAGTGACCAAAGTATAAAAATGTGAGAAGGATACTTTAAGCGTACATTTTAAAGTTAGACTTATAATTTTGATGTCGTTTCCACTATTGAATATATTACAAAGTGTTTAGTAACTGAAATTACAGAAAAATAAGAGTAATCCCTTACATTACTTTTTAAGGGAAAAGTAATTTCATTACAGTAACTAGTTACAGCCAACACGGTACTAGACGTGTCATACCGCTGACAGCTCTGCCCGGTGCCCTGGGTCGTGGAGAGGTGCCTTGTGTCTTCGACTCCCCAACATCCATCACTGCTCTACCAAAGATGCCCTCCAGTTCTTTTGGGTCAGGTGGAGGGATGGGATAACGGCCGATGGCCATCTCAACCAGAGAGAGACCCATACTCCACACATCAGACTGTACAGAATAATGTGTGCCCTGCAATCTCTCCGGCTGAAGGGCAAACACACACATAAACAGATTTATTAGAGATTTGGGGATATTAACACAAATAATAACAGAGCCACAAACACACACCGACATGTAGGACCGTGTGCCCACAAAAGAGTTGGCCATGGAGTCGATGAGCTGCCCACTCACTCCAAAGTCACACAGTTTTATCTCACCGCGAGAATTTACTAGAATATTAGAGGGTTTCACGTCTGCAAACGGAAATATTTCATTAGATAATAACAAACATACGTAATTACATCTTCATCGAAATTATACTCAGATTAGTTCCAGAAGCCTCACGTGAGTTCAGATATTTTACCTCGGTGAATAATCTGATGCTTCTCTCGAAGATAAGCAAGACCTCTTAAAACCTGTTGGAAGAAAACCATCTTTAAATCAACTTTGACAAATAAAGAATTCTGTTGTGTGACACCTTTAGTAACATCAATTTGATTAGGAAGGTCATGTTTTCTTAATTGTATTTCGAGTAAATGCCATGGATTATAAGAGTAATCCCTTACTTTAGTTTTCAAGGGAAAAGTAATTTAAACACAGTAACTAATTACTTAGTGACTAGTTACACACAACAATTAACAAGACTTGTCTTAAGAGTCACACTCGAATATACGAAGAACAAAACAGGTCATTTTTTGATTGACAGTTTTGTAAACAAGCTGGAGTCCATCTACACATCCATCAATGCTGCTTTTCAGTGATAATGTAATAAATCCCCACGTTATCTTTAATAACAGTGTAAGTGTCTTCCAGATGTATTTACTCACAGCTATGCTGACTTTCCCCAGGATCTCCTCTGGAATTCTGCCAGCGTATTTGAGCACCTGATCCAAAGAGCCTCCGTCCTGTAAACAGCCACACAGTTATCGAACACGATCAGCGTTTCATAAACACGGGAATGTTTCCTCTCTGCTAGATGCCATACCATGTGCTCCATGCCGATGCTGATCTCTCCGTCGCTGTAGAATGCCCCGTAGAAACCGACGATGTACGGAGAGTTACACTCGTGCAGAACTTGCAGTTCTCTGATGATCTGATGTCTGAAGGCAGGCTTGATCTCCAGATGAATCAGCTGAAACATAAGGACTGTTTGAGAAACAAGCGCATCACATCATGCTGTTTGATCCTTCCACATTTTGTAAAACCGTCAGGGAGTCTGAATCCTGTCAACGCACTTGCTATGAAACTCATCGTTTGGAGAAATGTGATGTTGTTAAAGTGCTTGTGGTTCTCAAACGGGGGCCACAGATTGTGTGGCATTTAATGAAATGTAGAAATTAATTATAGGTTTTATCCAACCAACCGAATGCGTTTTTTGTTTCATTACAACTCAAAGTTTAAGATTATAAGGCTTTATTTGGGGGGCCGCAAAGCGATGCACTCTACACAGGGGGGTCCTACAACGAAAGAGTTTGAGAACCACCGCTCTATGCGACAAAGACACAATCTGAATTTGGTTTCGAAACTTCACCTTTCTGGCCATGACGAGACCGGAGGGCTTGTGACACACTTTATTGACCACACCTCCATTCCCCGCTCCCAGTTCACAGATGTGCTGGAAATCGTCGTCCTTCAGTTCACCCAGATTGGCTTTCTGTGTGAGGAACGCCTCCAGACGCTTCTTCTGCTGCTCATCCAAGTCAAGCTCCTCTAACTTCTTCTGAAGAGCTTCGATGTTTGCTCTGGTGTAAAGCGCGATCCAGAAACAGAGTTAGTTTTTCATGATAAATGATGACAGACTGGTTAAGACTGAACATCATTCTACATCTCACTCTGATACGGCATCGATGGGCGTGGAGGTGGTCTCAGTCTCTCCAGATCCAGTTATCACTATAGGACCTGGTCTCTTTTTGGGAGCCATGCTGGAATCAGGACTTTAATCTCAGAGGCAGTAAAAGGCGAGCTCAGACTGAGCTTTTGGTAACAATGTGTGTAATATCAAACTCCTCATCGAGCTTAAAAAGTTCAGTCTGCAGATCCAAACCCAACCGACATGTGTGTCCAGCTTACTGTCCGGATCTGATCATTATCATACAAAAGCCAGATTCAGAACTTAAGACTGTTTACACTAAAATTACAAACAGTGATATGATACACCAGAAGGAAACAGACTAAATAAATATAATAATAACAGAAACATCACATGTGAACCTCACAGGTAACGTTAAATGCCCCTTACACGCGTTACGTCATAAAATATCTTTAAACGAAATGTCTTCACCTCTCGTTGCACAAATATAAAATAAAAACTTGATAAAACGAGAATTAATGGTTAATGAATGAAATGAATTAGCTGATATAACAGCTCGCGCTACAGGACGCGGTTAGCCTGTTAGCATCATCTGCGTTCACTGAGGTTTAAAGCGTCTGTATGAGATCAAAGTCTCTACTAAATATTATGACATTAGTTCAAACCGGTGATGAAAGAAACCGGACAGGTCAGCGGTATATCCCGATACAGGCTGAGGATGCGGTGAGCTTTCCCCTGCTGCTTCTTCTTCGTGTCAAGTTTATTGGCGGTGCGCCAGCCAACATTTGGTGCATTACCGCCACCAGCTGAACTGGAGTGTGAAGTGACAGTGGGGAAAAAAATTAAATAAACAAAATAATTTACATTCTCCTGAAATTTCCTTTGTTTATTTAATTTTTAGCTTTAATTTGGCTTTTTTACTCATTTCGGCGAACGTTTTGTATAACTGCATTGTCCATTTTCATTCCATTTTTACTTTAACTTGTTAAGTAGGTAGGTATTTTAAATTCTTTGTAAATGAATACATTATTTGATTCATGGACTTGTTTCCATCAAAAACACACGACAAATGACCAAGACAAAACAGTAAATATTGCCCAACATATGATAGCACAGCACCATAGTTCCAGTAAAATAAGACTTTATTGCCACAACGATTATATAACATAAAAACACTGCATAATTGGCAAGTATTCAAAGTTTACAAAACAAAATAAACAAAGTATTAAAACCCTAAATAAAGGACATTTAAAATACAACTGCTGCTCTGTTGATGGTTCTAGACCTGCTTTTGGATCGAGGAGTTTTGATCTTGCCAGATTTTCTGAAGTGTACTTTCTTGTCTTCTAAATGTGTAGAAACCATCTCCTCATTCAAATCTTCATCGTCAGAGGAACCCTGAGTCAGATCCACAACATTGCTGTCCACCGGAGAATGATTCCCCACTATTATATAAAAAAAGAAAGTCACACTGAGTATCGTACTAGTAAGAAAATACACACTAGTGATCATAAAAAATGATTTTAGTTTTATTAAAGGTCCTGACTGGGCTTGAGTTTTTTTTTCACGTAACTAATAACTTAAAGATGTCGAGAGAAGCTGATCTGAGATCTGATCTTACTGTGATTGGGAGGATGTAGAGCTGATTCTTTGTTGCTTCTGTCCCGCTTCACAGGTTTCCAGCTGCTATCAGACATAAATTCAATCTCCTCCACATCTTCCCCAGAACTCTCAAGAGCTTCACACATCAAACTAGAGATGACAACAAACATCAGAAGCGTCACACCATCTTTTACACTTTCTCTTGAGGTTTCTTTAAACACATTTAGGAATCCTCAAACACACACAAAAAATTACAAATGAATCGATCATGGAGTCATATAGTCAGAATCATTAAATATCTTATGAATCCCAATATTTTAAATGTCAGAATATATCCATTTAAAGTGTGCTTGTCCTGTAGTGCACCTGTCGATGCACAGAGCATCAAAAGGGGCGTATTTGTGGCACACGGGGCAGGTCCATCTGGGCGTCCTCTCATTCATTTGAAGATAGAAGGAGGCATCGAAGCACTGCAGGTGGGCACAGCCCCGCGCTCGACACGCCACAGACATGCGCATCTTCGCCAGCTTAAAAAAAACACACAGACAGAAAAAATAGAGAGATATTGTACCGTAATGTCTATTCATGCACATGACATCAATATTAATGTTTTAAGAATTATATATTATAGAGAAATACGTTGTCTTACTGGACACATGAGTGAAACTTGTAGTCCTGTGGTGGTGATGTCATTCTCATGATCAGAGTTTAATTTCTCACACACTGTAAAAGATCCATTGACATTAGGCTGCAGATGTATCCAAATGATCAAAATATCACAAATGATGTGATGTTTTAAACACAAGAATGAGAGTGAAAAATGTATGTTGGTTACAGTATTTAAATTCAACTTTTAACATCTGTATATTTTCAAATAACTTCAGTAGGTAAAATTGTGAATAGGTGATGCTGGTAAATATGCAATCTGACAAAAAAAAGAGCAGATTTTTACAATAAGTTATTTGTGTATTTGTTTTCGCAAGCAGCATTCTTCTGTGTGATGGGCTGTTTTCTTCAGCAGACATCTGTGAATGTAAAGTGTAAATGATGAATGAGGAATGTCATCACCTCGCTGCCGGCAGAGCTCCAGACTCTCCACTGATGTACTTCTCAACTGAGTTAACAACTCCTGAGAGGAAACCACACGCACCAGATACAAAGCAGCAGAGTAATGCTAGAGAGAGAGAGAGAGAGAGAGAGAGGGAGAGAGAGAGAGAGGGAGAGAGAGGGGAAGAGAGGGGAAGAGAGGGGGAGAGAGGGAGGGAGAGAGAGGGAGGGAGAGAGAGTGAGGGAGGGAGAGAGAGAGATTGAGTGAGTGAGAGAGAGAGAGAGAGAGTGAGAGAGTGAGGAAAGAGAGAGAGAGAGAGAGAGAGAGAGAGTGAGGAAAGAGAGAGAGAGAGAGAGAGAGAGAGAGAGTGAGGGAGAATGAAAGAGAAAGAATGAGAGAGAGTGAGGGAGAGGGAGAGAGAGAGAGAGAGAGAGAGAGAGAGAGAGAATGAAAGAGACAGAATGGGAGAGAGAGAGAGAGAGAGAGAGAGAGAGAGAGAGATTGAGTGAGTGAGAGTGAGTGAGGGAGAATGAAAGAGAAAGAATGAGAGAGAGTGAGGGAGAGGGAGAGAGAGAGAGAGAGAGAGAGAGAGAGAGGGGGAGAGGGGGGAGAGAGAGAGAGAGAGAGAGAGAGAGAGAGAGAGAGATTGAGTGGGTGAGAGAGAGTGAGTGAGGGAGAATGAAAGAGAGAGAATGAGAGAGAGTGAGGGAGAGGGAGAGAGAGAGAGAGAGAGAGAGAGAGAGAGAGGGGGAGAGAGAGAGAATGAGAGAGAGTGAGAGAGAGACAGAGAGAGAGGGAGGGAGGGAGAGTGAGGGGGAGAGAGAGAGAGAAAGTGAGAGAGAGAGTGAGGGAGAATGAAAGAGAGAGAAAGAGACAGAATGGGAGAGAGAGAGAGAGAGAGATTGAGTGAGTGAGTGAGAGAGAGTGAGTGAGGGAGAATGAAAGAGAGAGAAAGAGACAGAATGGGAGAGGGAGAGAGAGAGAGGGAGAGAGAGAACATTGATGCCTTATTGCCATGAAATAAAGTACTTTTTTTTTTTCCTTGGATCAAAAGTGAGATTTTCCATTAATTTCTCCAATCTTAAAGGGATATTTCACGTTTCACTCATCCTCACGGGCATCCTTACTTAATATGGTTTTCCTCTTGAAGAATAATACAGTCGGAGTTATAAAACCCGTTTCATTTTTATTCCAAGCGGTAGACTGGAGTTAATGGCTCCAAAACGTGTATCCATCGATCAAAGAACAGCTGGACAGACACGGCTCTGTGGTCTTCACAGAGGTCTTCTAAAGCCAATCCATGTGTTTGTTTAAGAGAAATATCCATATAGTTCTATTAACGTTGATGTCTACTGCCGTCATCTCTTGAATGCGCGTGAACCAGAGTAAAATGATCCGTGGTGTTATAACTCCGACTGCATTATTCTTCAAGAAGAAAGTCATATTCAGTCAGGATTAGTATTAATATTATTATTCATTATATTTATATTGCGCAAGAACGTCCACCACACACCAGTTTATTGGTGGAGAGGAGACAGAGTTAAGCCAATCAGTACAAACAGGATGGCATGAGGATGAGTGAAACATGGAGACATTTTGTTTTGCCTCTGAAACATCCCTTTAAGGCAATTCCTCATGTGTAATATTTCAGTACCTTGCCGAAGTTTCCCCACGTCACTGAGAAGCGATTTGTGGATGAAACCCACAACAAAGGTGTGACGTCAATGGGACGACATGGACATGACGGTTCAGTTCCAGGTTTACTGGATGAATAGGAACACTGGAAACAACCCAAGAATGTAAACATAAGAGAATAATTGGTGTGGAGACATTTGTTTATTTATGCACTAAACAGTTCAGTTCAGTTATTTGTTTGTTAATTGTATAGATATCATGAGCAGAAGGGTCTGAAGGAGTGAAACAGAAGTAAAGTTGAGCTAAAGATCACCTGTACAGGACAGTTAGCGTGATTGACTGAAACACTTATGTTTGCTGGATACTGATCCTCTTCAACACCGATACTCTCACTGTAACAAATCCTGAAAGACACATTTATATCTGGAACCTCCTGGGTATTAAAAACATCTCCAAACGAAACATCATGAGGTAATAAGAGATATAAAAACTCATCAAGAGACTTTAATATTCTCGTTTTAAAAACACACACTTTAACCGGCAGTAAAAGTTTCTCAAAGAACAAAGTAGAGTTTCACCTGAGCACCACCTGAACAGACATCGATCCAGATGGAGATCTTTGGAGGAAGCCAAGCAATTCAGAATCAATTCATTCGATAAAATCCTCCAAAGACACAAAAACCCAGCAGCAGCCCAGCAAAGTCAAATAACCCGTTCATTCATTACCGTGTCCGGTTTTTGGGAGAAATGTTACAATCGCTCGTTTGTAAGATTGAGGAAAGAAGCATTCATTTATTTTTGAATTACCAAAAATATTACCAGCAACAATTGAAAAGTTAAAGTCCCAGTGAAATTAATAATGACAATTCTTATTTTTTCATGAAACATTGCAGCGTTTAATGTAAATAGATTATCGGATCATTCTCTTTTTAAAATTCATGTGCCCTTATAATCTTCATTTAGAATCTGAAAATACACTGTTACGACTATCCATCTTAAATGACATATGTTAGACGCCTTGGGCGGAGCATCCGTTAACTCCTCCCCTTCAACTGTCAAGGTAAGTTTATACTCAAGTGTCGAACCTATGATGTAGCCTCTATGCTGAAGCCTACGTGTCGGTTTTCATTTATACTTCTACTTCGTTGTCCACATCGACAGGCGATGACCACTAGGCGTCAGTGTCCATGCACCTGTTGTTTGTGTAACCAAGACAAGAGCCGAAGAAGAAGCAGCTCGCTTGAGAAGCATTAGCAGTGATAGCAGCAAGTAAACCGTCACTTTTGAGCAGATTTGAGATGTTTAATACAGAAGCACAAATAATCTACATTCAGAAATGCCTTTGAGTAAATATGACTATCGAGGAATTTTTTTTTTACCTGAGGGAGGGGTTTAAATAGACCAATCCCAGCGCTTGCGGTCCACGTTGAGTTGACGCTTTGTTACATTTTTGGAGAGGTGCGTGTCAAGCTACGGCGTAGGGTATGTGTCTCTGCGTAGGCTATGGCGCAGTTCCTCTGCTGCCAGTTCCGTTTCAAAGTGCAACGGCTGTTTTATACATCCAATCAAATCACAGGAAAAAACGAAAGCCACGCCCACTCTTTTTCTCTTTCGAAAAATGTCTTAACTTGGAAATGCGGCAGTAAAAACGCTCTATACTTCAGGTTCACGGAGACTTTTAGAATGTTCTTAACAGCAGCAAAGTAATATCACAGTCGTCCCCATGATCGACGGCACAAATGTGCTTCAATTCAACTGTGACCTAGAAACAGCTTATTCGCATCATACTGACCTTTGAACCTCACTGAATGAAAAAATGTCTTAGCATAAAGAACTAAAGATATTTTTCTACAACCCTAAACACAAAAACATTAAAAAACATGAAGATTTGAAGAGGAACTCACTGAGCATTCTGGATCTGAGCCTGCTGACTCGCATTGAGATGAAACCGAAAGTCTGAGTTCTGCAGAGGTCCACCAAACATGGGCACTGAACACACAACAATAACACAAAGATGTAAACAGTAAACACAACTCAACATTTATGAACAGAAATCTATTATACAATCCACAAAATGCAGATCCTCCTATAAATAATGGAGTAAAAAATGTATATATTATGGCATACACATACATTGTTGACACATAACATTGAAATAATGATAATATGGACAACATTGTAAAGAGGTAGATATGACTCTGGCTCTAATAATAACTAATAAATGGTTTTATTCATGAATTACGTTCTGCCAGATCTCTCTGTATAATAACTTGAAATTTCCATCATCTCATGTAAATCATACCTAGAGGTGTAGGGGGTAGAACGGTCTCTAGTGTCTGGTAGAAGGGCAGTTGAATCATCTGTTGTTCTGTAGAGACGACCGTCAGTGATCCGGGTTTGCCGGCTGACACTCTCTCCGGCATGGAGATTGTTTCCACAGGACCGGGTGTGACAGAATTGGGTTTTGAGCTCCTGCGAGCGTCTTTCGAGACCTGACGGAGTTTGTGCAGCTCTTGGACGGCGAACAGCAGCTCGAAACTGCACTCGTTCTGCAGGAGATTGACCACTCTTTCCGTGAGATCTTTCTTCAGGCCACTTTTATTCCTGCCCATCCTGGAGAGCAGAGAGCGAAGCTCGGTCACCCGTAAAGCCTCCAGCATTCCCTGTGGACAGGTGAGACGAAAGCCACAAATGAAATTTAGAGCACATCAGTGACACCTATCAGGGTATGTTTTTACCAGAGCCATTGAGAGAGAGAGTTCTGCCAACGGAAGTCCAAAACGCTGGAGTGTCATGTGATTCGTGGAGCCTTCAGAAAGTTCCAGGAAGTGTTTTCTCTTTAAATGCTTTAAAAAATGTATTCATTAAATGGCTTTCGTCTTTTAATGGGTTAGAAGTTTAGCTCAGTTGGTCTGTTTAGTCGCAGCTCCATGCGTAACTTCCGGGAACTATTGAGAGCCTCCATGAACCACCACTGCAGTGAAAGAACTGTTCCATTGGAGTCAATGGAGTTGACGCGACTCTCTCTCTCAATGGCTCTGGTTTTTGTATGGGGTTAGTTTTACACAATTTAATGATGCTTCAAAATGGAAATAGTCAACACGATACAGAATAATCCAAAAGTCAAATACAAAGAATAAAAAGCATTGTTTTGGCCAACAGATATGGGATTCTGATTTATAATGATCTGATGTATCAAAAAATGCTCCTAGAGGACCCTTCATTCACAATATTACCTCTTTAAAAAGTTACTTTATCATCTTCATTTATGGTTTGATTGCGTTCAAACAAGCAGATAGTAACACATTCAATGGCAAGACCAACGTGTCAAATAACGTCACTGCTTGTGTTTCATCTTCATCTGAATATGAAACAAAACCCGATAAAATACTTGCCATGGCTTCCAGAACCTCAGTGGACATAATTATTGAAAATCAGCAAAGAATGTATATATTTATAAAGTGTTTACAATTAAATATAACTTAAAGGCTTGACGCGAACGTCATCAATCAAGGCGACTCCGTGTCACGTGACCGGGGCAGCAGGTGTGGTCACGTGTGTCCGGAAAAACCGATGCGACGAACTGAACTAAATGTTTTTTTTTATATTTTAGCAATACTTTTAAAATTCCACACGTAAATGAATGTATAACTGTTATTAAAAGAATTCTGTAGGGAATATCGGAATTGAAAAGGTTTTAGAAAATGTACAGCACGTCATTGTTGTCGTCACTGAGTCTGGCCAATCGTAAAATAGCTGTTTTTTAAAAGTACAATCAAGGAGTGTATTGGAATAACAAACAAGTATAAAAATGTCTTTATTAATATAAAAATAAAAATATATTTTATATTAACAAACCCCGTTTAGGAAATCCTTGCTTTATAGTCTCAGATCACTAGAGGGCGCAGTTCACCATTAATGTAAAGACTCAAAAATCCATCACATATGATCAGCTTTTCACACAAAGATGCGATCTGCACTAGAAAGGAGATGCAATTTGAAGAGTCCCTTTTAGAAAATAATAGAAAATGTTTATTTTCAAATAACTGGACTGGAAAGATGTTCATATAGGTAACTGTTTACACTTGACTACATTCACTTTGACTAAAGATGTGCTGCGACAGGATGTTTTCCAATTTAAAAGTCAGTTCGTTTTATGAACACCAAAATTTATAGAGTAAATGGTCTTTGACACAGATACAGTTCAAACTTCACAATGGATTTCATAATGCACACATGACCTCTGGTTGGAAGCTGTGAGGTGTTTGTGCGAATCCAGCAGAGGGAGATGAAGATCCTTTTGGAAAACATCACCTGCACATTTCCAGGGGTCGTTTCCATGACGCCCTGAGTCTCTTGGATGGCTTCGTGTCCATGGAAACGACTCTGTCCAGTGTAGTGGCCGGAGACTGTTGACCTTAGGAGGCGACCTTTGACCTGAGGGTCACTCAAGGGGTCGAGGGGTGAGCAGTGGCCAGAGGGCTGGAGCAGTACTCTCACTGATTGGCTGTCCTTTCATCTGGCTCAACCTTCATCTAGATGATTAGAATATTGACCAATTTGCCAGGCATGTAAATCCCAGAGACCTCAACGCATACATTCTCAGTCACCAAAATGTTATTTCCAAGGGTTTGTTTTCCGAAAGCATCAGCGTTTGGATGGCTTTGCGTTTCTTGTCCCGTAGTTTTAATGAATAGCAGTTTAACATTCTTGTAAATGAAAACTATTTCTTGTATTGTGCCTTTTTATGGCACAGATGTTTTATTCTTAATATAAATTCTCATCAGATATTTTTAATTGTCATATGGTGCATTGCAGAGTTATTATAGTTTTGTATCTTTTATTTTCAGATCTTTAGTTTTTATGTTCATTTTAGTTAAAGTTTTAGCTATTTTGGTATATGCTTTGGTCATTGAATAATATATTTGTTTATTTTCAATGTTGCTCTATAATATTAATTGATTTCTATTTTAGTTTTATTTTAGTTATTGTTTATTATTATAATTTTAGTCCTTTAAATGTATTTCAGTTTATTGTTGAGGCAACATTTAAAATTTTCCTAAAGTTCTTCCAATTATTTGAAGGTCAATATTTTATTTGATTTCAATGAACAGAGACGATGATAACCTTGGTAAATACAACGAATAGAATGTTTATTCAGCCATTCATTTTATTTTTTCTAGTCGTTGCAGCATGTGCCGGTGTTTGCTCAAAGCTTTGCTCACCAAACTATCAATGTTTTTGTAGGGCTGTCAAAAGATTAATCGCAATTAATCGCATCCAGATTAAAAGTTTGTGTTAACATAATATATGCTTTTGTATTGTGCATATTACACTTGTGTTTGAAACACATACATGCATATATTTAAGAAACATATAAAATATTAAAATTAATGAACGTTTATATGTATTTTAAATTATTGGTAAATATCAATAATTCACCCCCAAAATTAAACAAATATATATTATTTTATATGTATGTTTTTTTATTTATAAATACAAAATTAATATGCACAATACACAGACACATATTATGTAAACACAAACTTTTATTCTGGATGCGATTAATCGCAATTAATCGTTTGACAGCCTTAGTATTCAGTGATTGGGTTTAAAATGGCACCAGGAGGGGTTTCCAAGTCACCGTGGATAGTAAAAGACACGTGATCAGACACATCCTCCTACCGATAATTTATGCCCTGCAGCAGATGGCTTGTCAATATCAATATATTAATTTAAAAGCAGTGTCGGATCAAGACGGGCCGTGTGTTAGAGTCCTGGGGATGAGATGGGGGGATACAAGGGCAAAGAAAGGGGAGATATTTCTCCAGACTACGAGATAAAGAATCCGCTGTAGTTCAAATGAAAATGAAAAGAGCATCATGGGATGGCGCGGGTCATGATCAAACTGAATGTTAAAAACGCTTACCGTCCTAGTTTTCCACCAAAGTGGAACGACAGTGAAGTTCTGGGAGTGAACATCAGGTTTATTCCGTTTTCAAGGATTAGATCTCGAGCACGTGAGATTTATTGGGAAGCACTCCATTATTTAAAAAGCAGGTAAACGCCGCCTGAACTCTCTTGACCTTCTCTCCTCCAACGCCATAAAACATTTCTGATGCGTGGCAGATCATAAACGCCACGTCCGGCTC
Source organism: Triplophysa bombifrons (assembly GCA_029783895.1). NCBI lineage: Eukaryota > Metazoa > Chordata > Actinopteri > Cypriniformes > Nemacheilidae > Triplophysa > Triplophysa bombifrons. Next base: position 142,559 of record JAPMJR010000032.1, on the reverse strand, counting down.
GATAGCGGTCGGTTGCGTAACATCTCTCCCGGAGAATTTCAAACAATCCGTTCACCTTTGACCTCGCTTACGTCTAACCCCTGAACCTCTCGGAGGCCGAAAGTCACGCGACAACTGAGCAACAAACCCTCCTGAGAAGCAATTGATTTCTTCAAGAGTCTCTTTAGATTTTCATTGAGTCAACCTTCTTCTCTTTGAATGTTTGTAGAGAAACAAGAAGGCCGATCGCAGCTGACGGACGGATGAATCCACAATCGTCTTCAAGACGCTGAAGACATAACTGAGAAATCTCACATCACATCACATTAAATCAAACCTGAAGGTCCCGACGTCAAACATTATTGTTTTGCATGTCCGTAAATATTTCTGCTTGCTTAAGTGCTCTTATAGATTCGATTATGGTGATCGGAGCAATGGGACACGAGAGGTGACCTCATCCGACCTCTGAACCCTGACATATGGCAGGAAGTGCACCACAATGTGATTCGTGAAATTCGTCCTGACGTGGGAAAAGTTCCTGACAAAACACATCTTACATTGAAATCTTTTTTAATATTTAAAACACTACTGTTCACTTATTCGTTCTAATACTTTCCACATTTTGTTATCCAAGGATCACAATAAACTCACTACGACTGTATGAGATGTACACAAATGTAACTATTGGAATTATGTTGTGAAAATTGTTGTCACTATTTTATATTCAAGCATCTTCAAAGAACCGTCCATTTCAAAAACAATTCTTAAGTACACTTTTTATTTCTAATAAAGACATTATGTTTTTCTACGGACACAATGTATTTTCTAAGATCAGACATTCTCAGATTAAAACATGTTTAAGATGCATGAAAAACATTTCAGTCAAGTCAACTTGAACGTATGCAGAGATAGAATTGATAATGTTATGTGAACATTTAAAAATAATAGTAAGCTTATCTGTGTGATCACACAACGCTTTTTTATATTTTGTATGTACTGTTGTGTCGACCTATTGACATGTGGAAACTATCCGAAGTTCTACTAATTCTACTAAAAGCTATGAAAACTGTATTTGTGTATTTTCAAGATGTGATTTTATTACCATTATTTTTTGTTTACCCTGGCAAGTCTGTGTTTTTTATTTATTGATAATTTTTGTATTATTTTATTTTATAATTTTTTATTATGGGTAATTATAAGTGTAATAGTTAAAAATGAATAATAATTAAAAAAAGAATTGAAAATACCTGGCCTCTCTATTTGCTGCTTTTGAAAGTCATCTATTTCAAAAACATCTTACATATTTTTTATTAAAAACTGAAAATGTGCTGATTACCGTTCTCATTTCAGTTTAGGGTCGGATTTGCATCACTCAGTGTAATGCCCGCCTACTATGCGACACTGCATGCGGTAGACAAACCACATCAGTCTAGACCATCTGACCAATCAGATCAGGGAAGGCTGACAAACAGGAGGCAATTAGGCAGATGAATTGCCGAACGAATCATTTAAGTGTCAGTCAAGAAGTAAGGTAATAATTGCCTATTATTAGAAAATGAAAGTGTTTTTTTCCGTGTATGTACGTAAACTTGTTGTTGCACACTCCATGAACCAAAGAACGACCTTAAAAATCACAAATTATTTGCTCTTTCAGCATGAGGATGACCACTTAAAGCATAGTTTCCATCAGACCAGCAGTCTATATTAGCGCTAACCTGACCTTTAAAGGTATTCATGATGTATTTGCGGCGTGATTTAGAGGCATTCACACGTGTCATCGAGGAAAAGAACAGTGAAAAAAACCCCGCAGGCCTAATAATAGAGCACATTTTTAGCACCTAAGTCAAGGATATGGATCAATACTCATAAGAATGGCTTTTATGGCAGCTCAGACCCGTAAGAGCTCTCCAATCACTTTCTCGACTATCATCCACAGCAGCGCGTCTTTATAACGTCTGATTGCACGCGCAGCACTGCAGCCGCAGGTCGACACAAGATCCGGTTTACTGCAAATACTTTCATCACAGTCCTTCAGCTAAGAATCCAGCTACACACATTCAAAGATAACCAACCCTCAAATAACAGCTTCCATGAGTTTAACATCAACTGTGAAAGCTGTTCTGTGTTATACACTGATATTGTGTGTGTGTGTGTGTGTGTGCGCTTACCTCTTAAACACTTCTATGAAATGTCCTCTGAAGTCCTGCTCACAAATGTCTCCTGGTCAATCTTACCGTGGCCGCTAAGTGTCACTGCGCTGCAACAGAAGAAAACACATGCAACACAAAAAAACACAAGCAAATTCAGAAAGCATCTCCATTAGTTTGGCGACACATGCCCTGCATATACTCGCAACACAAACAAACTCAGAAACGCGCTGCAAACTGCACCGACGACAACGGAAGTGTTTCCGAGGATCCCAAAAACTGATGCACCTGATTGGGACGCGCTTCATTTTGACTGTTCAAATTCGTTAGTGGAGTTGCCACCGTACTACCTGCTTGTTTTATTATCCAACTTCCGTCCAATATAAAAGGCAAAACTAACGCTTCTGTTATTAGTGTTAATTAATATAACCGGTCTGACGCCAATCGTTCCTGTGTCATTTCCCTCGCCATAGTAGGAAAAAAATGCGACCTCTAACAAAGATTGACGTTTTTACATGCACTAGCAGACCTTCATTACACTTTGATAGATCTGCGTGTCTTTAACTGATGACGTGAAGTTGACGCCATTGTTACTGTTTATTGCCAAAAGCCAAAGTTTATGAATGCACGTGCACTGAGAGGCTGATATGGTATGGGTGGGGCATCTTCACACACACACACACACACACACACACACACACACACACACACACACACACACACACACACACACACACACACACACACACACACACACACACACACACACACACACACACACACAGTCGTTTTGTTAGAAGAGGGACAGCGGTGAACAATAGACTTGAAATATGTGAAATATAAAGCGTTTTATTTTATTAGAAACATCAACATCTTTCGTTAAACACCCAAAAAACACAATCAAAGTCTCAAAAACAGCAAAGACTGGGTCATTTAAGGTTTCCTTTATAAAGAATTTATAAATGTGTTCATTGATGATTAATAAGTAATTTACAAATGCATTATAAAGCAATAACTACATGAATAAAAAGGGATTCTAACGAAATACCTGCCAAATAGTGAACTCACATGTTATAAATGCTTCATAAAGGAATGTGTTCATTATTTATTTGCAAAATAGGCTTTCAGACTGGAGACTGACGGGTTTTATGTTGTTTTTTCTTAATATTGTGTATTTCATAAATGGTTCACATGAATCCACTATATTAAGGCACACTTTTATGGTTTGCTAACATTTATGACTCTTTTAATATAACTCTCTCCAAGTTTAGTGTTTTGAAGTTGTGTATATGAATACTTCACAGGCATCCACTTTTCTTTAAGTGCACATTCATGGGACGTCAATACTTTGTATGATTCACATCATAGACGAAGCCTCGTGAGCATTCTGTTTCTACAATAAATAATAAATAAATGTTTTCTGGTTTTAATTAACTATTGGAAGTAATTGAATCATTAATAAAACATCGTCAACAAACAAGTTTACAACAACCTTTGCGCATTTAGTGTTAAAAAGTGATCAAACGTTTAATGAATTTATCTTGGTAAGCTAGAAAAAACTGCTTTGGAAAAAAAATCTGATAAAGAATAAATTCATTTATGAAGCATTTATAACATGTGAGTTCACTATTTGACAGGTATTTCGTTAGAATCCTTTTTATTCACGCAGTTATAACTGCATTATAATGCATTTGTAAATGACTTATTAATCATTAATGAACACATTTATAAATGCTCAATGTTAAGTGTTACCCTATTTTTGGACGGTGGAACACAAAGGAAGATATTTTGAGAAATGTCTCAGTGGTTCCATTGTTCACACAATGGAAGTCAATGGACTTCAACCATGTTTGATTATTAACATTCTTCAAAATATCTCCTGTCATGTTCTGAAGAAGAAAGAAACGCACAAAGGTTTGACATGACGTGAGGATGAAGACACGATGAGAATTGTTTTATTTTTAGGTAAACTTGCCTTTTTAAAACTATGTGGATTCTTGCTGCTAAATGTCAAAGACATAACACTCATATCAGCCTAGCAACCGCCTAGCAACGCCTGGTGATTATCACATGTACAAGCATTCAAATCGCTTTCTGTGTGCCTCTTTCGTCAGATCCAGCTGGAAA
>JAPMJR010000032.1:113813-137806 GCA_029783895.1 Triplophysa bombifrons | reverse complement strand
TATTGAAACAGCATTAATTTACAAACTCAAATGGGGAACACAGAAGACAATACGCACTTTTCCATAATTAAATTCAAAGCATACAAAAGTATCTACACATAAAACGACAAACAAACAAACAAAACACTTTTTGAACATTTCTGGTGGAGCTTTGTCTTCCAGGGGATTGCAAGGAAAATAAATAGATAAAAATATATAAAATTATTACCATTAAAAGAAAAGAGACTCATTTATGGTTTTATAGAATTCACCAAGAGCTTGATTATCTTTGGAAAAGTGTTTCAAAGATTCTAAGTATTTTTTACATTCACTTTTCAAACAATTTATAATTCCACTTAATTTTATGTATATGATATTTGCACATTGTAACAATCATTTTTACCATTTACTAAAATTGCATCTTTTTTTAAACCATCTCAATAAACCAACACCTGGAACCAATTTAATGATGGAATACCTGCACTTACATCAATGTTAAGCCATCTGAAGATACTCTGCCAAATCTGAAATGTGACAGGACAAGAAAAAAACAAATGTTCAATGGTTTCAGGCACTTCTAAACAAAAAACACAGAGATCTACCTCAAAACAAATCTTTTCCTTAAAATTTCAGGAGCGGGATATACATGGTTAATAATTCTAAACGGCATATCCTTTGTTTTAGGTAGAATTGGCCATTTAATATAATCAAAAAACTTATTTTTAAAAACTTCATTAGATAAAAACAGTTTGTGCGGAAGTGCGCAAGCATGTATGGTTTCTTCATAGCGTGACAGCGCCATCCACTGGCCTGGAATAAATACATCGTTTTTATTCGTTTTTCCCGGATCCATGTAGATGCAGATCGTTTTGATAACGCTGTGTGTAGGCTACTTGAAACTTTTTAAAAGGAAAGACTTTTCCGTTTTTATCATGTAAACGTTCTCTCGTAATCTGGCGCCATCCAAACAGTATCCTCCGCATCTCAGTCGAGCATAAAAAATTCACATGACAAAAAACAAAAAGACTTTATACAATAAATGGTTGCAATCAGTGACAAATTCAACACGTTTCTCTTTGAGAAATAAAACTCATTTTTGTGTGATTTTAAAGCTTTAGCATTTGTTAAGATAGTGTCATATTGTCTTAAAGAATGTATGAGATAAATTGATATTTAAAGGTATTAATGACTTTCTTAGAGCGAGTGAATACACACAGCTGTCATCATCATCATCATCTCTTTTATTTTCATCACAGCTGTGTACTTTGCAGTATATGTATAATCTTTATAACCCTGTCCTACAGAAGATGCTAAGGAGACTTCAGCAGTTTTTCTTAGTATAGAGTCAGATTCTGTCCGTGTTAAATGAAGCGTGTGTTTGATTCTCTTCTTGTTACTGAGGGTTAGTGATATAACCCAGAAAACTTCATTTACATCCACACACGGGTCTGTTAATAATCCAGTCCTCCTGACGTGTCACTCTCATCACTGACAGATTCAACTAGTGTCACGTTATTATTCTGACGATAATCCCATAAAAACAAACACGGTTGACATCTCTGTGATCAAGTATTTCTCATGATTTAGATTAAATGGAGAAGAAATGAAAACTGATCATCAACTTTTCTCCTGAGAAAAAGTCAGAATGTCATTAGAGTTTCAGAAGAGATGTCAAGAATGTGATGTCACAGGTGTATAAGATCATGTGTGGATGAAAGTGAAGCGTCACACTGACTGAACATCACTGGAGGATTTTGGATGAGAGTTCTCATGTTTTTTCTTCTATATACCTCTGATATATACATTATCTCATCATGTGGATTTATACTCCGTACTAAAGTTCTAAAAAAATCAGGGGGATGGTGGACTGGATTTAACGTTTAGGGACAGATCAGTTGTGCTGATGACAGCGCATATGGTGGGAGACCAACGGTGTACCCTTTTAATTATTGTTTAAGCACAAAGATAATAATTATATTATATTATATTATATTACTCTAAAACAACATGCATGCTATTGATATATTACGTATCAGATACTCCTGTCATTGATCTTGACCAAGGCACCTCAGAATCAGAGTTGGTCCCCAGGCTGGCATGGCTACCACTGTACATAGTTAGAGTAAATACAGAGGACAAAGTTTCCCACTGGGTGCGAGTGAAACTTCATAGCACCACCTGATATTTCTTAAACTTGAGGTGGCCAAACAAAAGACAAAAAAGGGGAAGCAAAATGAATAACTAATCAGTTAAATGCTAGTCTTTGTTGGTTTTTAATTTCATGGAAGGAAAAGTAATGGCTAGTAATGGCTTTCCTTGCACTTGACATTTATATGTTGTAGAATGTTTGGTGAACGATGATAGATAGCGCAATGATATTCCACCAGATGCCGCTGATCGGACAGGACAGAGTACACAGCAGTTAACGCTCATAATATACAGCGGGGAAAATGAGTATTTGACACATCAGCATTTTTATCAGTAAGGGGATTTCAAAGTGGGCTATTGACACAAAATTTCCACCAGATGTAGCCATCAAGCCAAATATTGAATTCATACAAAGAAATCAGAACATATAAGTATACAAGTTCAGTCCTAATAAATAAAGTGAAATGACACAGGGAATAATATTGAACACACTTTATTTAATACTTTGTAGAAAAGCCTTTGTCCGTGATAACAGCTACTAGACGCCTCTTGTACGGAGAGACCAGTCGTCTGCTTTGCTCAGGAGTGATTCTGGCCCATTCTTCCACACAAATGGTCTTTAAATCTTGAAGATTCCTTGGGCCTCTTTTATGAACTTGGATCTTCAGTTCTCTCCATAGATTTTCTATTGGATTTAGGTCAGGTGATTGACTGGGCCATTCAAGCAGCTTGATTTTCTTTCTTTGAAACCACTTCATTGTGTCCTTGGCCTTGTGTTTGGGATCATTGTCTTGCTGAAATGTCCACCCCCTTTTCATTTTCAGCTTTCTGGTAGATGGCAGCAGATTTTTATCCAGAATGTCCCGGTACATTTCTCCATTCATACTGCCTTCAATAATATGAAGTCTGCCAGTACCCCTTGCTGAAAAGCAGCCCCAAACCCTGATGCTTCCACCCCCAAACTTAACTGTTGGTATGGTGTTATTGGGGTGGTGGGCAGTGCCATTTCTTCCCCAACATGGTGAGTAGAATGAGTGCCAAAAAGTTCAATTTTGCTTTCATCTGACCATACTATAGTCTCCCAATAATCCACAGGCTTGTCCAAATGCTCTTTCCCAAACATTAACCGAGCCTCAACATGCTTTTTGTTTAGCAATGGAGTCTTGCGTGGTGATTGTGCATGGATGCCATGGCGGTTCAGTGCATTGCTTATAGTTTTCTTTGAAACAACAGTACCTGCTGATGCAAGGTCTTACTGAAGTTCTGTCCGAGTGGTTCTTGGCTCTTGGAGAGCTCTCCTGGTTATTCTTTGGAATCCTCGGACAGGGATCTTACGTCGAGCACCTGATCGTGGCCGGTTTATGGTGAACTGATGCTCTTTCCATTTCCGGATAATGGCCCCCACAGTGCTCACAGGAACATTCAGCATTCTGGAAATGCGCATATAACCATTCCCATCAAAATGCTTTTCAACGATGAGATTACGAAGATCTATTGAGAGTTCATTGCTTTTACCCATCATGAAGACTTTCCTGTGTGCCTCCTAGGTAATGAGAAGCCTTTATAGGCCATCAATTAGGATAAAGCAGCTGATATCAATTAGTACTGATAGGGGGCAGGGTTTCTCCCTCAATAGTGACAGATTTCAGGTGATCTCCTGGCTTTCTATGCCATTTTGCAACTTGTTACCTTCATGTGTTCAATACTTATTCCCTGTGTCATTTCACTTTATTTATTATGACTGAACTTGTATACTGAAATGTTCTGATTTCTTTGTATGAATTCAATATTTGGCTTGATGGCTACATCTGGTGGAAATTATGTGTCAATAGCCCACTTAGAAATCCACTTACTGATAAAAATGCTGATGTGTCAAATACTTATTTTCCCCGCTGTATATATATTTTTTCTACTTAGGCTGGTTAAGGAGGCAGGCGTGTCTTTCTTAGGCGGCCGCTGTAAAGTGCTGTGGGAAACCCTGCAGTAAGATATTCCAGGTGAAACAGAAACTAAATCTAACTTTAACTTTGTGAATGTAAAGTCTAACCTGACGTTAGCTAGCTTGCTGGCAATAGCTAACAAGAAAGAAAAGCTCCAAACTAACTAACGTAATTAACTGTGTTGTTATCGCCTCTGTCCAGAGATTCCACCTTTGGTGACATATCAACAGTATTCCTGACTCTTGACTTACCTTCAGTGCTACTTCTTGCACTCTTAAAGCCGAAGTCCCTCAGGTCAAGCTGTCCATGTCGCTTGGTCATGATGCTGAAATAACCAGCACCTGCGCTGCTATGTCGCTGACTGACGTGACGTCAATTTAAAACAAATCATCGTGTCATTATATGTGCACGTTCCCCTCGTCCACAGTATTTTAGGCTATTCAATATTCGCAAAAACTAAATGTTGAAATAGTGTTAATATTTACACATTCATTGATAAAAAAGCAGGGGATGGGAAGGGGGATGGCCATTTTAGAAGGGGGATGATTTTGATCTTTATTTCAAAGGGGGATGCCATGCCCCCTCAACTCGAGCTATGTTTATACTTCATACAGTGTGTCGTCCTGCGTGCAGCTCCGCTGCGGCGAGTGAGGATTTTCTCTGAGAGACAGAACAGAACAGCACAATCTAAACAATAAAAGCTGAAAACAGAAGCCTGCGGTGCTTCACAGAACAGCGTGAAGCAGTGGACACGTGAATCTCTCCAGGCCTCCAACAACTCAAGTTTCACTTCCATGCATCTCAGAAACAAAAACAGAACATAATGTAGAAACAGAAAAAGGTTTCCTGTAGTTCAGTGGTTAGAGCGTGGCGCTAGCAGCACTAGGGCTAAAGTCGTGGGTTCCTGGGGATTACAAATATACGCAGAAACAAATGCATGTTATCATGTGATGTAATGTGCTTTGGATAAAAGCGTTTCTGTGACGAAACTTGTATATACTAATATTAATGTATTTCACTAATAATCCTTCTTTTCAATTTTTACTCTTTTACTTTGTAATAATTTGTCCACAAAAAAACATTGTAATTTAGTTTTGTATTTTATTTTTGTTGTTTTGGGAAAGAGTTTTGTATCTGCATTGCGTGATGACGTCATTTCGGGTAAACTCACGCTGCGTCCTCAGATCGCTTTGAGCGTGCTGAGGAGAGGTAAGCAATTAGCGGTGCTTTCTCAGCACATGTCTGTAAAAGTTTATAAAAGTTTGATTAAGCCTACGGCATGTAGTAATATTGTTGTTCACAGTGTTATGGATGTATTAGAAAGTGTTTTGTGAATGGATGGATTGTATTAATGGTTTTATCACAGAGTACAGTGGTTGAGTATGTGTGTGTGCATCAACAGAACATTGTGACTAAAGGATTAAATAAATGCTCTTAATCTTTATAGGTGAAAAGTCACAGAAGAAACATCTCTTTATACTGTACTCTCTTTAATCCATCCAGGCCTCATAATAAAATCTCCATCAGCAACAGTTCCAGTTGTTTCTTGTATTCTGTTACACAACGCAGAGTAGTAATAAGCAGCAAAAACCAGCCGGTTACATTTCCATGATAAATAAACAAACGGGTAACCAATGGATATCACCCAGAACCCAAAATAATACCAAAACACTTCAAAACAGCCTCAGTTATTCGCAATTGGTGGATAAAACCTTGAAAATGTATATATGAGCCCACCAAATCACAGAGATGCTGATTCGCACGGGTTTAGATCACAGACAACCTCTACAATTAATACAAATGACTAGAGGTCTGAATAGTGCTCAGGGCCCATCAAGAGATCTCGAACTCATTCAAAACAAAGCAATAGTGACGCATAGTAAAAACATGTTTTACTCGCATAAGATTGCTGCACCTGGTCAGCTTTACCAATCCAAGCGTTTCAGAAGGAGGGACTTTATATAGACCGGAAGAAATCCAGTCGTTTTGTTAGAAGAGGGACAGCGGTGAACAATAGACTTGAAATATGTGACTGGCTCCTTTAATGTATAATTCTCACATTTGTAATACTTTGGTCAGTTAATAAGAATACTTCATGTAGTTTTATATCATTTATTTGAATGAATTAAAATAGATGTCTATCCATGAGTCACTGAACTAATCAAGGTGGATTTAGGATATAGAAAGTCATTAGTAATAAAGTAATTAAACACTTTTTGGAGAGAGTCCTTTCTACAGTAATATAATTACACTATTGAATCATTAGTCATTAGTAACTTTTTAGAATGACTTTTTCTGATAAACTTACCCGACACTGACCAATACTGACACAACTAATGCACAACAACACAAAACAAACATCAATAATATCCTTCAACATGAAACTTATTTCTTATAGTTTCAGATCAATATTCTTTTGAGATTGACAGCGACATCAGTTTACTGTAGATGCTGCTACACACATCAAGTTGGTCTCCATGGTAACAGATACAGACGGTCTCTTCTGCCAGCAAAGCTCACAGCGGCTGCTATGGCAACGGACTGCTCCCATGCAAAAAGGATTGTTGATACCGTGGCAACATGAGGCCAAACCATCACCACACTCTTTGAAAATCAACCCACCACCGGCTCTCTCGCTTTCTCTCTGCTGCTGATCAAATGAGATACAACATCTCGCTTTACAAAGATTACGTGTGACATTTTCATCTCAGACGACATAAAGATGTGTTGAGGATTAATATCAACACAAGTCTAGTTACACCTTTAATTCAGTTTTATTGACATGAACACAAAACATTCTGGTCTATTTATGAAATGCATTTTCCCAAAAAAATTTTACTAGGATGCTTGTGTCACTAACAGGCTTTTTAACAAACATAACCATCAGACATCTTGTGAATCACTAAACCACTTGACGTCTTGCTGTTGAAGAACATACTGAGCAAGAGACCAGCACAAAACCAGCAGTTATCAACACAAACCATGTCTGAGTGATCACTAGTTCTAGAAAGACCTGTTAGATAAATGGAGAAAGTTTCTCTCACCTGCTTCATCTGATCGATGTCGTCACTGTGTCAAACTCCAGCGGGATAGTTTACACACAGAGTGTGAATATTTCACATCATCATCATCATCATCATCATCATCATCATCATCATCATGAGAGCACATGTATGTTTGACACAATTGAGTTTAAACTCGTCATGAAACGGATGCAGATATTCGCTTTTGTACCGTATCGTGACGTATAACCGAGTGAAACCACAAAATGATACAAATGTGTAGGCGGGAATTCATTTCATCCACGACCACTGATTGGATCGTTACAAAGTGACGTGCGGTCTATCAGTCATTGAAGCTCCGCCCTCGCGCCGTTCCTCGTGATCACAAGCAGTGTTGGGTAAGTTACTCTGAAAAAGTTATTAATTACTAGTTACTAATGATAAATTCAATAGTGTAATTATATCACTGTAGAAATGACTCTCTCCAAAAAGTGTTTAATCAATTATTACTCATTACTTTCTATAACCTACATCAACACTGAGTAGTTCAGTCATTCAAGGATAGACATGAAACGACTCATAATCCATCAAATAAATAATATTAACTGACCAAAGTATACAAATGTGAGAATTATACAAAGCACAGATTTTAAAGTTAGATTTTGAATTCCACTATCGCACACACACATATATTACATCAGAAGTAACTGAAATTAAATTACAGGAAAAATAAGAGTAATCCCTTACTTTACCTTTTCAAGGGGAATGTAATTACATTACAGTAACTGATTACTTAGTAACTAGTTACACACAACACTGATCAGAAGTGAAGAGAGGTCGTTCCAGAGGGGGAGGAGCTTAACGTTCTCAAAATTACAAGATTTTTAAGAACGATGTGCGCTGATAAAAGTTATAATAAATACGTCACCACTGCGTGAAACGATTAGAATGATGATTTTAATTGAATGGTGACTGCTTCACTGAGTCTGAATACTGCTTTAAACCCTTATCATAATAACACATCTACAATCAGCACATTTATTTATGAAAGATGATTGTTTGCATACAGTTATATTTGACTCATTTTGTAAGACCTGTGGAGTGGTGTGTAAAAGCATTATGATAGTTAATAATTGTGAAGTATTGTTGTGAGATATTAGATCAGTGTGCTCAGCTTTCCTATAGCTCAGTGGTGATAGCATTGTGTTATCAACGCAAGGTTGTGGGTTCGATCCCAGGGGATATAAATGTATAGGATAAAGCAATGTAAGTCGCTTTAGATAAAGGCTTCTGCCAAATGCGTAAATGTAAATGCAGATGCAGGTACTTATAAGTGTTTCAATACTGCCCTCTAGTGTACTGACTCTCTCTCGACCCTGATCCCAGCAAACAAATTTTGGTTCCCAGAACGTTCTGGGAACGTTAGCGCATGGTTCCCAGAACGTTCCCTGAAAAGATATTCTAACGTTCCCTGTTGGTTTTCCAGGAAAGTTTTCTTAACGTTAATAGAACGTTCCCTTTAGGTTAGGGGAACGTCCCCCTACCTTTGTACGCTCCACTAACGTTACGTTAACGTTCTCCTAACCTTAATGTTATGATTAATGCAAATAAGTCTAAAATCATGTGTTATAGATTTTTTTTTGCTCACAGAACAAGAACTGGGTTTAAATAAATCAACATTTATTAAACTAAACTGCATAAACAACCTTAAACAACATGCAAATAAAACAAATAGAAAGAAAATAATAACTTTAAGCCGTTACACTAATTGGTAATATCAAATTTTATACATTATAATTACTATTTATTAAATGTAGAATGAGAAATATATAGGCTACAAGTAATTAAAATACAGAAGCACCATCATGTCCACTATCTTCACTTCAACATCATCTGAAAACAAAACAAAAAGGAAATGAATAAGACGGATTTTAAACATTGTAGTTGATGTGAATAATTATTATGTGAAATAGTTATTAATTGCAGTGTCGCCACTGAATAATGTTGATCGTTAATACTGCTTGCAATTAATTTACAGTATAAGCATTTAGCAGAGGCTTTTCCTACTAAAGCGAACGTACAATATGGAAGACTATAAAATGATTGGCAATAATATGAAAAGTTCTATACAAAGTGAATTCTTTTAAAATAATTGGTACTGCAGAACCAACATTGGGAAACACTGGGACAAAGTAAACATCTGTTAAGTATGTTAATTTAAATATTTATGAGTGTAAAATACATGCTGTGGCTTAGATCTGCAAAACTGAGTAACTGCTCTATTTGACTGTGGCAACAGCTAAAGGAAATCAGCCTCTGCTAGGTGAGAGGTCTTCTGTCTATATATGAATTTGGCGTGTGTGAAGGAGCAGCTCTCGCGCTCGCAGCCAATCTGTGTGCGAGTCAATGCTTTTCATTCAAAAATGTGTATTTATTTTCAAGTAACGTTGCCATGTTGGGTGTAACTTTGAAAATAACATTTTTACCCATTTCATAGTTTTAAATGCTTTTTACATTTAAAACGTAAAATATCACTACACATGTCTTTTTTATAGGCTGGTTAAGTAAAAAGAATTTTACCTCAGGATAACTGACGGGATCGGAGGTTCCTCTCAGAAGGGAGTCGCTGTGTGCGCGCGGGGGCCACAGACCAAGTCAGCTTCCGCGGGCCTTGCACGAGACGAGAGCAAAATGTTTACTCTTCTGATAGTTTTTTTATTTTTGTAAATTTATTTTCGTTTTTTGAAGAAAATAATGTGCATTTATGTTATGATACCCTCTCATAAAATTATGAATATAAAAAAGATATATAAGTGTACACTTGGTAATTAGAATCTGAAAGAGAGTTGGGAAACACTAGATTTTTTTAGAATTGAATGGCAATAAAAGACTAATGTAAATGTTTTAACTGGTAGATGTATGCAGTTATTACAAGCTTACCTAAACTGTTATTCAATAACATTATCTGGTTCTGAAGTTTTCCAGGTAAAAGATCATTTTCATCATTACCTCTAGAATGCATATTGATTTAAAATCATCTTAGTGTTTGCTATTTTGCTCTATTCAAAACAGTTGTTATGCCCTAAAACAATAATAGCTGTTTTTTATTTTGTCTATGTGGTAGACCCCAATTTTTTTTTTTAAAACATACTGCCTATTTTTCCATTAAGCAGAGTACAGAAGTGTTTGCCTCTATATATTGTCACTAGTTTAGTCTTTAGACTCCCTGTCTTTCAGAGATATGGCAGCATTCTACCTTATGTACTGTCTTACACTAACTGAACTCATGTTACACTCACAGATGGCAAAATCCATGATTCAACAATGTAAAACTGTCAATAAATACATTCAAAAAACACTGTGATGCCACACATGGGATTTATATGTTTGTTATAATGATAATCTGCTTGTAATTGGTCCTTGAATGTAAAAGTGGTCCCAGTTCTATACTCTACATAATCTCACTGATTTGAATATGCTTGAAGACCTGAATGCAGACTGCGGGAAATGGTGAGAAACTAATAAAATGTTGTGCATATTTAAAGAGTTAAATAGCGTTACGTTTTCATATGTGTTTATACTGTATGCTGCTTTGAAAAATTAACATTTTTAATGTAGGGTCACAGTAAGTCTTAATGTTAATTAAGTCTATTTTAATGCTACTAATTAAAAACCTAAAGGGAACCTATACAGAACGTTCCTTCCAGGTTATTTTTTGGTTTTATTGTTACCCCAAAAAAATAACGAACGATCCGGGAACGTTAGCTTTTGGTTAGGAAAAATATAACCAACAGGCAACGTTCTGGGAACGTTGGCTGTTGGTGAGAAAAAACTAACCTGCAGGGAACGTTTCGGGAACGTTAGCTTCTGGTTAGGAAAAATATAACCAGTGTGTGAGGGTGAGCGTGTGAGTGTTTGAGGTTTGCTAGTGTGTGAGGGTAAGTGTGTTGTGGTGTGTGTGTGTGTGTGCGCTGAAGTGTTGTTTGTCACTCAGTCCATCTGTCAGATGTGCAGGCAGTGCACCTGTGAAGTCTTGTTGATGCTGTGGGCACTCTATAGAGTCCTTCACTTGAACTTCACGGGCTCAAACTAAACAAAGACATTTATGAATTCAATCCATATGGAAAAGCAAAAAGAAGAAAGAACACATGAAATACTTGAAATACATGTTATTATTGGAATATTAAAGCCTATAAAAGAGCTTAACAGCGATAATTCACGAATGATTTATTTATCGCATAATAAAACAAACCCCATGAAAGCATCTTGAATGATTTATAATAGTTTAGCGTTCCTGGATAATAAATTAAAATCCTCCAACAGAGGGCGCTACAGACTCATCTACTGCTGTCTGCATCTTCAGCGCCTGGAAAACCACACAAACATTGAGAAACAGCTGTGAATCTAAGACATCCTCAGACAGTCAGACTTTAATCACCTGCTTGAAACTCTTCAGCAGGAAAACCACATCACAATGACTTGGGAAACATTTTTAAAGATGTTTTTATGAGACTGGTCTGAGCTGCGTTTCCCAAAAGCATCATAAGCCTGCATTGATCGTAGCTCCACCGGTGACAATGGTTCTAAGATCAGGTTCAGGTTACAATGCTTTTGGGAAACGCAGCCCTGAGCCGGTTTGCTGGTCTTTGGTGGTTTTCTTGGTTGTCTTTGTTTCTATGACATTAGTGAGAGAATGATGTCAGTCTGTGTGTCTGTCCGTCTGTAAAGTGAATGAGAGCCGTGCTGTGAGATGATCAGGTGTTAAATGTCATCGGATTTTCAATTAATTTCAATTAATCACCCGGGAGACTAACGAGCAGCGTGATCACAGCGAGCCTTAACGGGGCCAGTGTGATTAATTAAACTCTTCTGTTTCCAGCCCCACTCCAAAACCTTAAATGCCACTGAAAAATCATCCATTCTTACACCACTTTAACCCCTTCTCACACACACCGCAAAACATCAGACCAATCACATCACACATCAGACTCATGACATCAGATCGATCACATCACACATCAGACTCGTGACTTCAGACCGATCACATCACACATCAGATTAGAGACATCAGACCAATCACATCACACATCAGACTAGAGACATCAGACTGATCACATCACAAGGATCACATCAGACTCGTGACTTCAGACTGATCACATCACACATCAGACTCATGACATCAGATCGATCACATCACACATCAGACTCGTGACTTCAGACCGATCACATCACACATCAGATTAGAGACATCAGACCAATCACATCACACATCAGACTCATGACATCAGATCGATCACATCACACATCAGACTCGTGACTTCAGACCAATCACATCACACATCAGATTAGAGACATCAGATCGATCACATCACACATCAGACTCGTGACTTCAGACCAATCACATCACACATCAGATTAGAAACATCAGATCGATCACATCACACATCACACTCGTGACTTCAGACCAATCACATCACACATCAGATTAGAAACATCAGATCGATCACATCACACATCACACTCGTGACTTCAGACCGATCACATCACAACTCAGATTAGAGACATCAGACTGATCACATCACACATCAGATTAGAGACATCAGACTGATCACATCACACATCAGATTAGAGACATCAGACTGATCACATCACACATCAGACTAGAGACATCAGATCAATCACATCACACGGATCACATCAGACTCGTGACTTCAGACCGATCACATCACACATCAGACTAGAGACATCAGACTGATCACATCACAAGGATCACATCAGACTCGTGACTTCAGACTGATCACATCACACATCAGATTAGAGACATCAGACCAATCACATCACACATCAGATTAGAGACATCAGACTGATCACATCACACATCAGACTAGAGACATCAGATCAATCACATCACACGGATCACATCAGACTCATGACATCAGACCGATCACATCACACATCAGACTCGTGACTTCATACCGATCACATCACACATCAGATTAGAGACATCAGACCATCACATCACACATCAGATTAGAGACATCAGATCGATCACATCACACATCAGACTAGAAACATCAGACTGATCACATCACACGAATCACATCAGACTCATGACATCAGACCGATCACATCACACATCAGACTCATGACATCAGATCGATCACATCACACATCAGACTCAGGACTTCAGACCGATCACATCACACATCAGACTCATGACATCAGACCGATCTCGTCCCACATCAGCCTAGAGATATCAGGCCGATCACATCAGATTCATGCCATCAGACCGATAACATCACACATCAGTACTGTGACATCAGATCGATCACATCCCACATCAGACTAGAGACATCAGACCGATCACATAACACATCAGACTCGTGACATCAGACCGATCTTGTCCCACATCAGCCTAGAGATATCAGGCCGACCACATCAGACTCATGACATCAGACCGATCACATCCCACATCTGACTAGAGACATCAGACCGATCACAATAGGCTAGAAACATCAGACTCATGACATCACACCGATCACATCAGACATCAGCCTACAGACATCACACCAGTCACATCAGACTAGAGTCATCGGACCAATCACGCATCAGATCAAAGACATCAAATATCAGGCTAGTACCATCAGACTGATATCAGACATCAGACCCCATCACCAATGTAAAGCATCCGAATCATTAGATCCATCACTTAATGTTCATGTCAATGTTAAGCCTGACGTGCTGTAGTGGTATGAAAGAAGAGTGTTGAATTACTTGAGCATCAGATCTAGTTAACATGCGTGAGGCGACGCTCATGTGAGACAGAGTTTGTTAGTCTGGACCGCTCCTCAACACTTTCTCTAACAAAGTCTTATTCATCATGACATACTGTGTGAATCTAAGACGAACACTGCTGAATATCTTCACAAGAATACAAAAAGAGGTTTCTATAATAAGTCAGCACCTGTGGACGATTCAGCCAGCGGTTTAATCGATGCTTTCTGGCTGATCAGAGTAACATTATTCCAGCCAGCGCGTCTCTCTCCTCCTGTGGGAAATATAGAAATCAACAGCCATCGCTGACAAATAACAAAATTTAATTTGTGTCTGACGGCACTGAGCAGAAATGTTAAACTGTTATTTGCTGAGGAATAGGTAATGTGATTGTACACACACCCCACGGGGCTCAAACAAAGGACTGCTGTGTAATTGGGTAGAAGATATTGACACACTGGTTTTCACAGCTACTTCAACATATTGAAACACGGAAACTGTTGTAATGAGCTTTACCGCCTGAAAATCTCCAAACCCGATACTCTCACAAAGAGTGAGTGAAGATCAGATTTGATCAGGACTCAGTCTGATACTGAACTCAGGTTTGTGTTGTGAATTGTTGAGGTTCATATCATCCCTACAGCTTGAGCTGTAATCACTGATCTCAGAAAATCATGAGTGATTAGTTTAGTCTGAGACCTGTAGCACACACACACACACGCATGCTCACAAACACTCAAACACACACACGCACGCTCACACACAAACACGCAGACAAACACACATGAGGTTTAGAGGCATCCAGAAAAATATTCTGGTTTTCAAACAGGCCTTTCTTAAAGACCTTCTTTTCCAACACGTTCCTCTCAAAGATTTCTCAAAGACACTCCACTAAAATCACATTCAGTCTCATTCTGAAGCATCTTATAAACACTATAAGAAGAAAAAGGAAGTTTTGTCAAACTGTAAAATCTGTCATCATTTACACTCATCTCGTCAAACTAAGACATCATTTGATCTGTGGAACACAGAATGATTTTAAAGAGTCCTCTTTCCACACATGTATGCATCATAAAAACATTTATAAGACGGCTCGTTGGAATGTTTGATTCTGATTCCAGAAAAGAGCAAATCGTTTTGACAGGTTTTTTGAAAAATGAAAAAAAGTATTTTAATAACATTTGGCATTATATTTACAAATGATTAAACCAAAAACCCATACACAATATTGTACACATAAATGTGTGTGTGTGACAGAAGAGCAGTGTGTAGTGTTGTGTACAGTGGATTGAGATGTTGTTGTGTAAAGTGAAAGCTTGTAGTTGATGTTGATTTATGTGAAGGTTTATCTGGCCCCTGTGCACTCCCCCTTTGGGCCCTGGATGATGTTCAGTGCCTCATATCCCATGATGCATCTGTGCCCGCACCAGAAACTGGCAGCGTTTCCTTCCTCCTGAGATGGGAATAATATCCACATGCCAGGAATTCTCTCTCTTTGTTGTTGGCGTGTGTGTGTTCCAGTCCTGCCAGCAGGTCTCTGTGACTGGGCATCACCCCAGACCACCTGAGCTCTGTACTGCCCACGGGGTCCTGATGGGAGCGCTGGATCTACACACGTTCATCATCCTGAACACTTTCAACTCCACACTCACACACACACAGAGTCATAATCCCTCAAATCATCTCCTGTCTTTAATACAAAAACATGTGCTTTACTTTTCATCTTACTTAAAGTTTTCACCTGGCACAGATAAAACAAAAACCTCCAGCAGATTCCCATGGATCTGTATCCCCAATCTCCTTCACGCTTCAAGTAAACTCATCCAATAATTAAATTAACACATTTGGCCAATGATACTTTTTTATACCTTATTTTAAACATTATACATAACATCAGGTAAAGAGGTCTTCACATGTCATAGACAGTGAGCAATAACATTAATAATATACATTAAACAATAAATTGGTTTGCATACATTTAAGTATATACAATAACTTTGGTTTGCTAAAAGCTTAAATTGCATTTACAATCACTTTTTCCGAGATTGATTCAGCTACTGCGCATGCGCACAGGTTATCAAACGCCTCACAAGCGTCCCGCCCCTGAGAATCTGCAATCTTTATCGATCGATGATTGGATCTTTATACTGTTAGGTGGGACTTTCTTCCTCTGCATTCATTGTAACGACAGTGCCGCATCTTCTCTATATATATAAAATCTGGCCACACCCTCTTCTTTAACTGCAATGTTCTAAAACAAATATCAAATATGATTCAGATTCGTAAGATTGTGACTCAGGTACTCGTGCGCCTCTGTTTGTATCAGACACATTATATATCTCTTTAAGGCTAATTCATGATTATTAATACAGACGATCACAAACGCTTCCTCTAGAAGAACACTTGAGATAAATCATGAAG
Organism: Triplophysa bombifrons; assembly: GCA_029783895.1. Lineage (NCBI taxonomy): Eukaryota > Metazoa > Chordata > Actinopteri > Cypriniformes > Nemacheilidae > Triplophysa > Triplophysa bombifrons. Next base: position 121,542 of record JAPMJR010000032.1, on the reverse strand, counting down.
GAACATACACCATGTACGCAGAAGGAGACGGAGGTTTGTCACCACTTTAAGCTCATTCTTCTCACACAACACGTCAATGTAATGATTCTGTGATCGTCTCATTGTGTTATTATAACTGAAGGTGTTGTGTGAAAGAGATCATATACTGTCAGCTGGTCATAAGAAATAACTTTTACTGTGTATCACCATGAACAGTAATGACCGATGACTGCTCATTATTCTGATGATTTATTTCTCTACTTGCTGGCAAATAAGAAAATGAGCATGAAATATTGATTTGAGTGTACAGTAAACGCATTTATCATGTGTGAAGAAAGAGTTCGGAGGGACACAAGAGACAGATACGAGAAACTAGAACACATACTGTATGTAGGGAATCAAATCTCTATGTGATGTTAATCACAAATAATCTGAATCTCAGGTCCTATAGAGCAGAGGTTTGTAATGACAGTAAATTATCATGAACATTTTGAACTCTATCTGAACTCTTGGTGACGTGTCATTTTAAATTACGCCCAATATGTTTTCATTGAGATTAGCATTAGCAAGATTAACATTAGCAAGTTTTCCTGTGGCTCAGTGGATAGAGCGTAGCGCTAGCAACGACAAGGTCATGGGTTCCATCCCACATATATAGTATAACGCAATGTACTTCGGTTTTAAGCGCCTGCCAAACGTGTAAAGTAAATGTGACATGGAGCCATTACAGCCAATCAAATTACAGAGGGCAAGAAGAATTTAATCCTATCCAACTGAAGAAGACAGAACGTTCAGCCAATCAAATTGAAGAAGTCTGTCAGAAGGCGGGTGCTAATGACGAACTGGTTTATGAGATGTGAGAAGGCAAACATAACAAAGCCAATGGTTTTACATTAAAATTGATAATCGGTAAGATTTCAGAGATGTAAACTACTTAACTTTTCATTTAAAACAGCAGAACTCTGAAGTTAAGTTGTTTAAACAACCGCTCATTCTAGTTTAAATCAGGGTTCTCAAACTCTATGATGCCAAGGACCCCCAAATATGATTTACCTTTTGGGAGGATCCCCCTTTTCTAAAATATAAAAATAAATATTAAAAAGTGTAAGATAAATAGTAAAGAGGATATTAGAAAGACAACACTTTGTTTCTAAACCTAAATAGTCGGTGACGAGTCCCAAAAAAGAAACTAAAGTGAGAAAAATTTGCTAGAAAGATTCAAATATAAAGACTTCAGGAGACTGTCCAGAGCACAAAAGCAGATCAACATTGTGGTCTGTTATCATTGTTCTGGGGGACCCCTTGCAACCTTCTGGGGGTCCCCTAGGGGTCAGTTTGAAAACCCCTGGTTTAATTGATGAGTAGCTTGTAGGTTGATCCAGATCATCGTTGTGTCCAGAACATCACTCTCAGTGTGAGTGAGCTGAGTTAAGAATGGCTGTGATTCATGGAGAAACATGGGTTTCTTTCGCTCTGGTTAACATGTGTTTTCATTACAGTTATCAAATCTCTATATAAACCCGAACCCAGCGCCCGCGCGCACGTGTGTATGTGTGAGAGAGAGAGAGAGAGAGAGAGAGAGAGAGAGAGAGAGAGAGAGAGAGAGAGAACGACTAAAGTGTATGTGTAAGAGACAGATAAATCTTCGTAAACCGAAACAAGAGCAACATGATAAATGAAGCAGAGCTGACCCACAAGAGGGAAACCAATCCAGGTTAGTACAGAATGTAAAGGCTGCAGCTATAATGATCAGGGAAATGAGAGAGAGAGAGAGAGAGAGAGAGAGAGAGACAGAGAGAGAGAGAGAGAGAGAGAGAGAGAGAGAGAGAGAGAGACAGAGAGCGAGAGAGGGAGAGAGAGAGAGAGAGAGAGAGAGAGAGATAGAGAGAGTGAGAGAGAGAGAGAGAGAGAGAGAGAGAGAGAGAGAGAGAGAGAGATAGAGAGAGAGAGAGAGAGAGAGAGAGAGAGAAATAGAGAGATGGTGGTTTTGTTTCTAAACCAGGTCTGTATTGTTGCTGATGCAGCAGTGTAGAATATAAAGCAATTGTGTTTCTGACAGCTTTACACAGCCTGATGAAGCACCACACAACAACACACACACACTCGCTCCCGGACATAACTTAGTCCGCTGCCTACTTAGGTATGATTTTAAGAGCTGATATTCTCTGTTTGACATCTCCATTACATGTGATTGAAAGAGCAAAGAGAGGATCTGAACAACACTCTATAGCAGGGGGTTTCAAACTGGGGTCGGGGGACCCCCAGAGGCCCTCCAGAAGGACGTAAGGGGTCCCACAGAAAAAAGATTAAGCAAAAAATGATAAAATCCACAGTGTTTATCTGCCTTTTTTTTGCTATGAATAGTTTCCAGAATTGTTTACATTTGAATCTTTCTAGCCAATTTTTCTCACTACAGTTACTTTTTTGGGGACTCAAAGTGAAATTGTTGCCGACTATTTAGGTTTGGAAACAACTTGTTTTCTTTATAATATTCTTTTTACTATTTATCCAACAAATTTTTTAACGTTTCTTTACACAGAAAAAATATAGATAACAAAAAGTTAATCATATTTGGGGGTCTTTGGCATCATAAAGTTTTCTTATAAAATGTCTAATTGTTTCTCTAGATAAGTTCTTTATTCATGGTCTGGTGTGGTTTAAAGCCCTTTGAAGCTGCACTGAAACTGTCATTTTCACCTTCAAGCGTTTGGAGTCAATTGAAATCCACTATATGGAGAAAAATCCTGCAATGTTTTCATCAAAAACCTTCATTTCTTTACCACTAAAGAAACAAACACATAAACATGTTGGATGACTAGAGGCTGAGTAAATGATCATCAACATTTCTTTTGAAAGTGAACTACTCCTTTAATAGTTTTCTTTTTAAAGTCTATTTGAGGATTATCATGATATTACTGTGGAAGATATGAGGCCTCTTTGGCTTAATTTGACCTCACTCATGAAGGTGCGCACGTGTGTCCTTTGAGTGTGTATGTTATATATATATTTATACAGTACAGTAGACATATGCACGTGTGCTCTTGAGTTAAGTGTCTGCTGATGGAAAACTGTGTTGTGTATATAGAACATGTTGCAATGACTTTACAGATATTCCATTACTGAGCTGTATTAAAGGCTCAAAATGAATCTGTAGTGACTGAGACAGCTGCTCACAGAGAGAGAGAGAGAGAGAGAGAGAGAGAGAGAGAGACACTCACCCATAACCAGGCAGGATGAAGTATGACGACGTGGTTCATATGGATAAGAACATCAGCAGCCGATGAATCAAAACTGAATCCGTCTGGAAACAGAACGTTGTAAACACGCTTTCTCATTTCATAAACTGATCTACATTTGTTCATGTTTCTCTTGAGACAAAACCTGTCAAAGCAGCATGCAGGCAGCGATGTGGCACCGAGGATCACTGGGCGGAGGTCTAACTTGGAAGACTCAAGAAGGCCGACGCGACGGAAGGCCAGCTGCGTGGAGAATTTATCATCGGTGGAGCGGATTCGCAAACACACAAGCAGACACTTGGGCTGCAGCACCCTGAATCTGGCCATGAAGGGTCTGGAGCAAACGCCGGCTGAGCTGTGGGAACTCCAGGAACTTCAGAAGCTCAACTTGTCTCTGAACGTCTTGTCAGCTCTTCCATCGGGTCTGGGAGCCCTGGAGAACCTCCAGGTGCTTAATGTGTGGGGAAACGAACTGGTCAGCCTGCCGCCGGAGATCGGGAACCTGCGGAACCTGCGAGTGCTGTTCGCGCACAGGAACCGTCTAAAGGAGGTTCCCGAAGAGCTGGGCGGCTGCGCTAACCTTGAGGTCTTGAGTCTGGCCAATAATGAACTCACGGCTCTTCCCAACAGCTTATCCAACCTGAGGAAACTCACCAAACTCAACCTCGGCCACAACCGGATCGAGCACATCCCCGCTTGCGTCTACGCCATGAAGAGCCTCGTCTTCTTGCACCTGGCCAACAACCGTCTGGAGAACATCGCCGACAAGATCCAGGAGCTGGTCGAGCTGAAGATCCTCATAGTAGAGCAGAACGATCTGCATGTTCTTCCCAGAACTCTATGCTGTCTGAACAGACTGGAACTGTTGAACGTGGACTTCAATGATCTGCAGAGCGTTCCTGAAGAGATGTACATGCTGAAGAATCTGAAGAAGCTCGCCTGTCATCCGCTTGATTCGGGACTGCATATTATACACAACCCGCTGGTGAAACCTATTCATGAGGTTCTACAGGGAGGCTTGAAAAGTCTGTTTAACTACCTCAAACCTGCCTGATGATCTCCGTTACATATATCATGTCGAGGTTATTCTATACAATGATGATTGAAACACGAGAAGCTTTTTTATTTAGTGTTATTGTATATCACAGAAGTACTCTAAGTTTGTCTCTTTGTCACCCTCTTTGTTTGAAAAATAAAAGTGCAGGTGACTTACATCGATTTCCTGCAAGATCAACTTAGAAACTATCATAATAAATAAGGAGACTGACTTTTGTTCGATTTTAATCAAGATTTTAATCTTGTAACTTTAAATTTTAATTAATCATTCACAGTGTGAATTCTCATACAAATACAGCACAGAACAGATAAAAATGTTCAATAGCGATTATAATAATATCAGTTTTGTGATCTTTGTGATTTTACTTAACAAACTCTAAAAACAAATCAAGTGTCCAAAGGTTTGTAAGCATAATAAAGAAGTGCTGCATGCTTTTTAAGTTTGTCCTGAGAAAAAACGTAATCCCTGAAGTTTCAATAGATATCTCAATACGTTTACGTGAACAAAATAAACCTTCAAAAATCAGCTTAAACAGAAACCTGTTTTCACCTGTTTATGTGCAGAGTAATAAACCGACTACGCTGAAAACCGCGTTTACATGAGAGTTTGGGAATAGCCGAGTTTCTCGCGTGCAATGACGTCATCATTGATAGTCTGTTTAGTCATTAAACATGCAGCGGGAAAACGGTCAGAAGCTGTATTTTTAGATCTCTTTTCATGTCCGCAGTATCTGCATATGAAACAATAGTTCTTCATTTATACGTTTCTACATTAACTGCATGATTCCAGAGCGGACTTTTATAGTTTTAGTTTATAGAAAACCGTTTACGCGTTTCCATAAGCTTATATGAGTTTATTAAGCATAACTGGAGTAAGACTGTGCATGTAGACGCACGTCTTTATCTGGGATGTCTCAGATGTGCCAACGTGACTTCACATTCATCTGTTCTCTACATTCATCTCATAGCTCTATAATCTCATGCTATGCCAACAACTGACTCACTGCGGTCTATTTTTATTTCTAATTTCAGAGGCGACGCTCAAACTATAGAATCTAAAACATCTCTTGAGTCTTGTGAGCAATGAAAACAGTGAGAAATTAGATATTTATTTGGGCTTACCTAACGTGAGCTTTTAAAACATCCACTAACAGTGCTGTGAAGTGGCATTATGAAAAAGACATCGGTCAGTTTTATTATCACTTGATTAATGAAAGATGAGCTCTCAATCTTCAGCCAAACACATTCAGAGTTCTGTGGCGTGTCAAAGGACAAAGACGGGTCGTGTCTATTTCTGTACTGTTTAAGCTTCAAGTCTTATTCAATTTATTGTGTTTATCAACATTGATAGGCTGTACAATACACATGGACAATTCGGTGAAAAAGTCAACCATTTTTTGAGGTTTGGTTTTTATCAACGTATTTAACTCTGGTAACAGCACAGATTTTAACGTTTGGTGATTGAAATCCCCATGTGAGATCTCTCTTCACATTTGTAAAGCATTTCTTTTATCTTTGGTGCATGAAATAACGCTTCATATTCCTCATAAATGGACACATGAAAATGAATATAAAGTAACTATTTGATGTTCTATAAAGAGGCATCACTTCTCCATTCATTTGGCATTATTTTACAGAAATCCTACAAAAACTGCGTCCGTTTTTTGTCACGTTTTTTGTCGCACGTTCATTTCCCTTTTTTTACATTTATAATTTTTTCATAGACTGACATTTTTTGATGTTTAGACTTAATCAACAAGGGTTCAGTAAAATATAAACAGATGGTTCAATATAATCGTGACAAATTCATTCTTTGAGCATTTTTATGTCACGTCCATAACGCAAAATGTCACGTTCATAACTGGAATTGCCCACAAATGGCCTGTATCACGAAGCGAGGTGAACAAACACTGTATATCCATGTGCTGACAGAAGACATTTTTTCGCGTATACTGCACAAAATGCGAAAATATTCCATATTAAACTCTTTAAAAAGTGATTTCACCAAGCCAATAAACGTGATTAAATTTCTAAAGTTTCCTTTTCTATGACTTGGCAGTGGTTTAGGATCAACAGCGCCCTCTAAAGGTGTAGGGCAGTAATACAGCGCCTGATTTCATCACCAGTGTACTTGCACGGCACGTTCTTACAGGAAGTCTCGTTCGTAGTCTTCAAGTATTTCCGCTGAGGGAGAGGACGCGTGCGGGAAAGTATCTAAATTGTTTGTTTTCATGGCTTACTACTCGTTCATTGTAATCACAGACCGGCAGTGATAGAGTTTGTGTAAATGTCACATGTTTATTCTCGAAGCAACTGTAAATGATCCCATTCTGACTTTGTTAAACGAACAAAACCTCTGTTTCACGTTTTATTTCGCCTCACCAGAGCAGTTGAAAAACAGAGTAACGACACTCGGTTACACGTCCGGTGGAAGAATGGAATGCGGAAGTAATTCGTGTCAAGATTCAAAGAAGCTTTATTGGTGTGATAAAACACATTTTACATCGCCAAAGCACAAGAAAATTAAATACAAACATTCTGTTTGTAGTTCTGACAGTTCTCAGTGAGGGTGTCAGCATCCAGTCATAGTGTCAGTATTTGTGTTGTGATTGGTTGTGTTGTGCTGCTTGTTCTTTGGTCGTGGCAGGACTTGACATATCTTGCAGCAGGTTTGAGCTTCTTGACTTTTCTCCCAGTATGTATGAGATCTTGTCCTTTTGTTGAAACTGGTCAAAGTCTTCGTGTAAGTTTGTAAACTGGGGGAAGAATGTTTCTCTGATGTGTGTGTAGTTGGGACAGGAGAGGAGAAAGTGCAGCTCTGTTTCCACTTGATTGTGTGTGCAGTGTGGACACAGTCGCTCTTCTCTCGGTGTCCATGTGTGTCTGTGTCTGCCCGTCTCTACAGTGAGCTGGTGATCACTGAGTCTGTACATGCTCAACACTTTTCTTAGTTTAGGGTCTGATACGCTTGTGAGGTATTCTGACACTTTATATTCTCTCTTTAGTGACAGATAACATTCCAGTTTACTTTGCTGAGCTGTTGCTTCTGTCCAGTGTTTGAGATATTTCTCTTTTTGTGTTTTGATCATTTGCTTTAGTCTGGCTGGGGTTTGGGGTTGGGTTGTAGAGTTAGTTGTGAGATCAGTTGGATGAAGGGGTTTCTCTCTGGGCTCAGCTCTTGATGACTTTGTGATGGAGTGTGTCTGTGTCGCTGTTCTTAAGGTGCGTGTAGAATTTTAAAGCTCTTTTTTGTATTTTAATGATTAGAGGATACAGTCCTAATTCTGCTCTGCAGCTGTTGTTTGGAGTTTTTCTCTGTACCCGTAGAATGTTTTGACACATTTCTGTTTGCAGAATCTCTATTGGGTGTTTGTCCCATTTGCTGAACTCTTGGTTGGTGAGAGGACCCCAAACCTCACTTCCATACAGCACCACTGCTTCTAGAACTGATTTGAATT
>JAPMJR010000032.1:107608-113313 GCA_029783895.1 Triplophysa bombifrons | reverse complement strand
CATGACCACCATCACAACACACACACAACACATGACCACCATCACAACACATGACCACCATCACAACACACATACAACCAACATGACCACCATCACAACACACACACATGACCACCATCACAACACACACACAACACATGACCACCCATCACAACACATGACCACCATCACAACACCATACACACATGACCACCATCACAACACACACACAACACATGACCACCATCACAACACACACACAACACATGACCACCATCACAACACACAACACATGACCACCATCACAACACACACACAACACATGACCACCATCACAACATACACACAACACATGACCACCATCACAACACACACACAACACATGACCACCATCACAACACACAACACATGACCACCATCACAACACACACACAACACATGACCACCATCACAACACACACACACACACATGACCACCATCACAACACACACACAACACATGACCACCATCACAACACACAACACATGACCACCATCACAACACACACACACAACACATGACCATCATCACAACACACAACACATGACCACCATCACAACACACAACACAACACATGACCACCATCACAACACACACACAACACATGACCACCATCACAACACATGACCACCATCACAACACACACACAACACATGACCACCATCACAACACACACACACACATGACCACCATCACAACATACACACAACACATGACCACCATCACAACATACACACAACACATGACCACCATCACAACACATGACCACCATCACAACACACATACAACACATGACCACCATCACAACACACACACATGACCACCATCACAACACACACACAACACACAACCACCATCACAACATACACACAACACATGACCACCATCACAACACACACACATGACCACCATCACAACATACACACAACACATGACCACCATCACAACACATGACCACCATCACAACACACTCACATGACCACCATCACAACACACTCACATGACCACCATCACAACACACACACAACACATGACCACCATCACAACATACACACAACACATGACCACCATCACAACACACACACACATGACCACCATCACAACATACACACAAACCTGTACACAGACATCCACACACTTTTACATCACAACGAAAACACACAAAAACCCACACACACAAACTGTAAACAAAGTCACACACACACACACACACACACCTTCTGTGATCATGAAAAAACAAACAAACTCTAAACCGATGACCTGATTCGAAATCACACACACATGATTGAAGACCCCTTTAACACACAAACACACACACAGACACACACACAGTGTATTAATGATTTGAACATGAATGTGACCCACTCACAGTTCTTAATGCATTCATAAGCAGAACAGACACACACACTAATGTGTCAAACACAGACACGCAGCAGTGACACTAATGGTGAATTTAGCCTCAAGATATATTCTTGTGTGTGTGTGTGTGTCCGCACCTGTAACACAAACCAACACACTCACTGATACACAGTGTAGAGGACACAAGAGGAACAGTTCTGTGTGTGTTTCAGTCATCTAAACAAATCAATGTCATGATTCAGTTTGACTGAATGACACACGTGTGACCTGGAGATTAAAACCATTTAAAGACGTTCACAGATCTGCACAAAAGTTGTGTTAACACGGACAGAGACGGTGAAACACACTGACTGGGCACGCGCGCGCACTCTCTGGCAGCGAGGCCGGCGCGAGCGTTGGCGAGAGAGATCCGAGCGCCGTTTACCCACCGGAGACACGACTGCCAAACTTCATTGCCCACGACGACTGCGTTTTCATTTCTCTTATTTACATGAATTAAGCGCAAACGCAGAGCCGTGACGGCTCGTGACAGGGCCTCGTTCCGCTTCAGACATCCATTATTTCAATTATCTGGCAACCCCACACGCACAAAAATAACTGCACAACTCCTCAAATCACAAACTCACTTCCAGAACTTTCACACCTTCTTTGAGTCGTGCCGGTAGATACGAGTCTGGCTAATCACACGATGTGTTTAGCAGCAGAAGCCTGACCTGAACGTCACTTCTGGTCACAGACGCACACATTTGTTGAACAGTGAAGAACGTACTCTCTCTCTCTCACCTCTCTCTCTCTGTGTCTCTCTCTCTCGCTCTCTCTCTCTCTCTCCTCTCTCTCTCTCTCTCTCTGTGTGTCTCTCTCTCTCTCTCTCTCTCTCTCTCTCTCTCTCCTCTCTCTCTCTCCTCTCTCTCTGTGTGTCTCTCTCTCTCGCTCTCTCTCTCTCTCTCTCTCTCTCTCTGTGTCTCTCTCTCTCGCTCTCTCTCTCTCTCTGTGTCTCTCTCTCTCGCTCTCTCTCTCTCTCTCTCTCTCCATCGCATCTCTCTCTCTCTCTCTCTCTCTCTCTCTCTCTCTCTCTGTGTCTCTCTCTCTCTCTCTCTCTCTCTCTCTCTCTCTCTGTGTCCTCTCTCTCGCTCTCTCTCTCTCTGTGTCTCTCTCTCTGTGTCTCTCTCTCTCTCTCTCTCTCTCTCTCTCTCTCTCTCTCTCTCTCTCTCTCTCTCTCTCTGTCTCTGTCCTCTCTCGCTCTCTCTCTCTCTCTCTCTCTCTCTCTCTCTCTCTCTATCTCCTATGTCTCTCTCTCTGTCTCTCTCTCTGTCTCCTCTATCTCTGTCTCTATCTCTATCTCTCTCTATGTCTCTCTCTGTCTCTCTCTCGCTCTCTCTCTCTCTCTCTCTCTTCTCCTCTCTCTCTCTATCTCTATGTCTCTCTCTCTGTCTCTCTCTCTCTGTCTCTGTCTCTCTCTCTCTCTCTCTCTCTCTCTGTCTCTCTCGCTCTCTCTCTCTCTCTCTCTCTCTCTCTCTCTCTCTCTCTCTATCTCTATGTCTCTCTCACCTGTCTCTCTCTCTGTCTCTCTCTCTGGCTCTCTCTATCTCTGTCTCTATCTCTATCTCTCTCTATGTCTCTCTCTCTGTCTCTCTCGCTCTCTGTCTCTATCTCTATCTCTCTCTATGTCTCTCTCTCTCCGACCCCTCACCCCGCGCTCATCATTAGACAGAACGCGGACCCTTGGAGTTTTTAATTAGCGATGTTTTCTGACCTTTCTCGCGCGTCACCGTCTCTGAATGCTAACTCCAGTAAACACAATCCTCTGCATAACAAGTTGTTGTTTTTCTCAGCGGATAACTTTCCTCCCGATTTTTTAAATATGTTGATGAGAGATTACTCAAGCGTACAGAGATAGAAATGATTCTCCATCTCTCCGTCGTCGCATTTTCTTATCGTTATTGAAATCTCTCATGCTTGTACTTACATCTGTTGTCTTCCCGCTTACTGTTTGTATTCCCAAAATACACGTCTGTTTTTACCGTTTATTATTTTCTCACCACACCTTCGTGATTTCGAGCCAGAACTTGTTGAGAGATATGATTGTTAAACATCGGAGATATGCAGCTCATTATCTCAATCACTCATTTCTCTGTAAACATGAGAAAACAACGTAATTACTGAGAGAAACTTTAGAAAATATACAATTCAATTAACGAATTAAAAATACAGAAAAAATAAATCTTGAAATTCCGTGCAATCTGACTTCTCTAGCAAACGTTGTTGTTGTTGTTTTTCAGTGAAGATAGCAGAGCAATAAAATCAATGCTTTCAGTCAATTAGGATGCTGTCTAAGAAGGGCACACTATAGACAACAGGTTTTGAGCCAATTACACTCACTCTAATTAGACGATCTGTGTGTGTGTGTGTGTGTGTGTGTGTGTGTGTGTGTGTGTGTGTGATTCATTAGCTGTTATCTTCATCATTTGAATGAGTCTGTATGTAATTAGCGTGTCTGTTTGTCCAGCGCTGTCACACACAGTCACATCTCAAGGCCAATTACTGCAGCACACACAAACACACACACACTCACACACACAAACACACACATGATGGAGAACGCCTCAGAACTTCTGCATGAATTGATAAAAACACAAATGACTTCTTACTGAAATATAAATCACATCATCTATCCCTCAAAGTGCTCTATAGGGGGAGTTCAGCCAAAAGTAAGACTCCTCATGCCTCCGTCAAACCTGTAATGGCCCGATTCAACTTTCGTGTCTTTTCCGAGCGCATATTCCTTATTTTTAATGTAGGCGCGCGCAAATAGGGGACAACGCGGTCACGATGCGCATGCACCGCGAGTCATTTGAAGGGAGAAAGCAGCGCGGCTCACGTTTTCCGCGTTGTTTTAGACGCGAAATGTGAATCGGCCTATGAGTTTCTTTATTCTTCAGAACGCCACAGAAAATATTTTGAAGAATGTTGATAATCAAATCACACCGAACCCCATCGATTTCCATTGTATGAACACAAAACCACTGAGGGCCGATTCACATTTCGTCTTTTCTGCGCGCAACATTCGTTATTTTAAATGTACACGCGCGGCAGTCGCGTCGAAATAGGGGGCGAGTGTCGCATCGAGAAGAAAAAAATCTTAACTTTTCAGAAAGGCGCAAGCGCACCGCAGGTCATGTGACAAGAACCAACCAGCCAATATAGACAAGATCAGTGAAGGGTGAGACACAGATGATCACAGCACAACAGTAAACAGAGTAATCGTGAGGTGTTTTTCACTGTATATAACCCATATGTCATAGTTTATACCTCCTCGTCTCGACTGCTATCTTGACCCATGGTTGCTTAGCAACGATAAACACCATGGGAAAGCGCAAAGTCCAGGCGTTTTGGAAAAAAGAAGAACGCAGCTCGCGTTTTCCGCGCAGTTTTAGACGCGAAATGTGAATCGGGCCTGAGACATTTCTCAAAATATCTTCTTTTGAATTCCACTGAAGAAAGACTCGCAAGCAGATTTCCAACCGCACGAGGGAGAATAAATGATGACAGAATTGAGATTTTTGTGTGAACTATTCCTTTAAAGAAAACTGTAAGGCTCTTCAGACGGGGGCCTGTGACCAACAACTCAAAAGCAGCCCTGGCAACCACCAAGCGACGTGATGAAAATCACTCAGATACCTTAGCAACAGCCCTAGCAACCAGGCTGAACACCTGGACATCATGTTAGTGGTCTCATTATTATTAACTCATTTTTAATCCATTAGGCGCCCTCACTGACTGACTGACTGACTGTGTCTGTACACTACACTGTGACATCATGACAGAAGTTTCAATATGATCTCTCTCTCTCTCTGTGTGGGATGTATTTATTAGTATTTTAGCTGTAGGGTCCACAGACAGACAGACAGACAGACAGACAGACAGACGGGTCCCTGAAGCTCATTTCATTCTCCAGTGGCTTCCTCGTCATCGTCTCTTAAAACAGAAGAGCAGAACGGCAGCTTTGAGCTGTAAATAAAAGAGCTGTTTATCTCTGCTGGACAGCCAGTGAATTTCTTCATTTCATACAGAGACGCTGTGGGCTCAACGTTTGTCATTCAGACCCTCAACACCGCTCGCATTACGCTCCGTATGAAACAAAACCTCACACGCGGCACATCCTCGAACCATTCTCCTGCTCCAAACCTGCCTAACTTTATTCACTGAACACAACACTATTGTATGCTTTCTAGACAACTCTATTATTTCTAGACATCGCTGAGATTTATTGAACAGCAGAATTCTGCTCAAGTTCTTTCTGCTTCTCAGATGTTCACGATTGTCTCCA
>JAPMJR010000032.1:75108-102608 GCA_029783895.1 Triplophysa bombifrons | reverse complement strand
GTCACACAGCCATTACACTCACTGCACAGACATAATCTTTACATTCACATATTGATCTCAATGTTACTAATGTCCTCTATTACACAGGGAAAATCTATTCTTCAGACAGACTAAACGCCCGTTTTGTGTCCCTGCGGCCAAACGACACAAATCTGAACTGATGAATTTACAAAATAAGTCCGGACTCCGAATCTTTAGACAAGCAGTATAACCCAAAACATTTCACATTCATTTATGTCATTTTTGAGCTCCAGGATATTCCTCTAAATCTCCAAAACGACAAGCAAACGCATGTATCATGATGACAAAACGACACAACTCACATCAAATCAACCAAACAGGACAACCTAATGTACCCAAAAGCAAAATAACGTGACATAAAAAATCATCTCGAGCGGCCACTAAAGTAAAGCAAAGTCCCACATCACAGCCATTAAATAATCGATTAGATGAACAAATGCGCCTCATTAGACAAACATCAATGAAACGCGACGTGTTCCAGGCACACGGACCCACATTCCACAATCAGACTTGTGATGTTCTGCCTCTCAAACGTTGCGTTTAATGCATTTTTGTGAAATAATATAAAGTTCTTCACATTATAGGTTCTTCAGACCAATGCGTCACTTTCTGGGTTCAAACACCAGCGGATGCTTTTCATCACAGAACAAACAATATAATATTTATTTGGGGAACAAAATGCATCAGAATGTAAAATCATTTTCAGTGAAACAGTGTAAAGTCTAAACCACGAACAGGTGCTTTGAATCAGATGTAATTGCGATCAAAACATGTTGCGCAAAACTCTATTCGCACAAACCAGCAGTTACTTCTTACAGAAACGTGTCATTTGAGGCTCGAGTGTGGTTTTGTGTCTAAATATGATCACAGAACCCTGTCATTACGGAGTCACGGACGCGAGTCTCCACCAGAGCGTCAAACTTTACGGACGACTCCAAATTTGCGCAAAAATAACGCGACGCGTCCGGTAAAAAGACGTTACAAATTCATGTCCAAACGAACTTTTAGAACTTTTAAGGAGCCCTCCCGAGAACGAAGTCACTTCACGGGCTCGCGCTGCATACGATACAAGAGCAGGAAAGGAATCCACATCAGCTTTTACCTTTGTACACCTGCGCTCGCGCCGGCAGCACAACACCGATCGCGATGAAAGTTAAAACTTTGTCCATCTTGTCGGTGTCGTTAGGATGAACCCGGGGCTGACCGCCGGGCGAACTCTCTCTCGTCAGCTGCGGGTGTCAGTGATGGCTCGTGTCGTTTCGGGTTCTCCTGGAAACGGTTCTCCCGCCTCCCTCTGTGCGGATAGTTGTCGGGTTGTGGGTGACCGGGTGGAGCGCGCGCGCGGGTGAGCTCTCCGGTAGAGGGTGAACGGGAGCTCTGCTCGGTGAGTGTGTGTGTGAGAGAGAGAGAGAGAGAGAGAGAGAGAGAGAGAGAGTTTGAGCTCCGGCAGCTGGTGTCGTGTCTCATCTCCTCCCACTGTGGGCTGGGATGCTCAGATGGACAAATTGGGAAAGAACGGAATTTTACACGCGCACGCCGAACTGCAGATCATTTTCATATCAAAAGTGGATATTATATGAGTTATATATATGTTTATAATAATAATTAGTAGTGCGTAGACACACTAATCCCATAAGGTTCTTTTTTGGGCTTTGTGGGTCCATAAAGAACATTTGACATCCAGCACTTTGTGGGCTCCTTTAAGTGGAAGAAGGTTCTACAGAATATAAAACATAAGACTTGTGAGAACCTCTGATTGAAAATCAAAATGAACGAACCCTTTTTAGTTTCACACCTATATGGCATCTCTGTGTTTATGTCGATGTTTGATTAAGCCTATATTTCTCTTTCTGTCTGCCTGCCTGTCTCTTTAAATCATCGTTTTTTTCTGGGTATTTAGTAGTGAATATATTTGCACCCTGGACACACACACACCTCTCACTAATTAGTCATCTTGTGTTAAAGACCTGTGTTTCCAGACAACATCGGGGTTGTAAAGGTTCCGCCACATAATTGGCGTCAAGGGACGAAAAATGTTGGTCGGACAGAAATCCAATCATGTAGTTGTGGAATAAACAAACATACGCCTCTAAGAAAGTCACATTTAAAAAAAAGAAATCGAGATACGGGCATAACAGAGATGATGGGATTTAGGCGCAATAAAACAAGCCAATAAAAACATCCAACAGCAAACGGTCAAAGAAACAGGAAACTAGTGTGCACCCGTAAAGCCCGTCCAAGCGAGAACAGCCTCAAATACAGTATGACTGATACGGAAAATAAAAATGCAATCTCCTTTCGGATCCAGCAGCGACCATAATGGCATTTTCTTTTATGAGATTAAGCCCCAATAATCCTGCTACGTTATTAAGATAATACTCCCAAGTTACCACGACAGGATCAGCACGATTGGAATTCTTTCATGTGAAATTCAGAAACACGCCACGCCAGGGCTCAGACGAGACGCAGCTTTTAACAGTCATTACACAAAACAAAGAACAAAAGAACTACCGATAGAAAGACACACCAAAACCAGTTCAGACCAGTAGAAAGAGTTTGGTAAAGATAATGGCTGCGTGTGATTGGCAGCTCTCCTGGTTGGGTGACGTGGTGTCATAACAGCGAATCATTTGTTGGACCTCCTGCAGACTCCTAAGGAGATGTGCTCTGTTTCACAAAATGCCACACATTTGTCACTGACATCGTAACAGCTGCGCTGGAAATCTGTTAAAGAGATCCTCTCAAATTCATCGGCGCCCTACACATACAGTACTTGTTTTATAAGAAATAATATCTGTTATCATTCTTCATTTGCACATGGAAGAATGTCCTAAAACTATCTCCAAAAACTAGACAATGTCACACAAACACACACACACTTTCTTGTGCATTAAGTTGATTGAACACTTGGAGACGTGTGGCACTAATGATCTTTGCTGAGGGTTACTCAACACTCTCTCCTCCGTTGACCTTCCCCAAACATCTCGACATCATTACTTGATTAGCTGATTGGAGGCTGGGATGTTTAATATTTTGTTATCATATCGTGCCGATTAAATATGCCACCCTGACCTTGACTGCGACGTAGTCCTTGAGTCCAATATCAGCTAAAACACACGCGCGCGACACACAGGACAGCACAAGCGTGACCCGCTGTATATTTAAGCAGTGTCATGGCTATATTTTCTCAAGGATGTCTGAGAATCTCAGAGTGTGAGCACTGAGCAGGGACAGCGGACTTCCATCGAGACGGTAAAAAGCCCCGGAATGTGTGCCGTTTTACTTTCTGTTTTTAATTCACCTTCTCTTTCTATTGCACCACTGAAAAACTTAATGCATGACACACATGATTCAGGGCCAAAACATACCTGAACATTTGTGGGTCAACGTCGACGCCATATTGAGCTGGGCAGGACTGCCCTAAAAACACGTGGACCTTAACCAAGGTTTTCTGGCTAAAAAGCACAAAAACCTTTATTTCTCAATTGTGACCCTGTACGACAAAACCAGTCTTAAGGGTCAATTTTTCTAAATTGAGATTTTTACATCATTTGAAAGCTGAAGAAATAAGCTTTCTATTGATATATGGTTTGTTAGGATAGGACACTATCTGGCGGAAAAACAACAACTGTTTACAAAGCTGGAATCTGAGGGTGCAAAAAAGCTAAATATTGAGAACTGTAGCAGTACTCACAAAGATTAAGTTTTAATACATTTATACATGTATAAAACAATTTATAAAATATCTTCATTGAACATGATCTTTACTTAATGTCCTAACGATTTTTTGCATAAATGAAACATCTGTCATTTTTACCCATACCCTGTATTTTTGCCTTTTACTAAAAATGTTCCTGTGCTACTTAAGACTGGTTTTGTTGTCTAGGATCACAAATGATTTTATCTGTGTTGTTATCAGTGGCGATCGGAACGGTAGGATATTATGTCAAAGTCCAGATTGGCCATCCCACTGACTGGAATACCAGATTTTTTTCCGGTGGGCCGCTATCGTATGGGGCCGGAATGGACACTGGGGCTGGACAGACGGACATATTATAAACTTGAATGCATGCAACGCGAAGGCATTACAGAGTCGTACACGTATCCATATAACGCAATGACATGTTACATACAACAGCCACACATTCCCCCCATCGACAGAAATGGTGGAGGGGCAATGTCATCAAACAACCCCAACGTCAACACAAATGGGGGAGGACCGATGTAGGCCGAATAATCCAGGGCCAATGGATGCTGCCCAGTCCGCCCCCGGTTGATTTTATACTTACTGTCTTACATATAAGGTACACATATAAGTGTGACGATGATCATTGCGGATAGATATAACGATGCCGCTTGCTGATATGCTTCACCCACTGCAATGCAACATGTGGGGTCAGAGCTTACGAGAGTTACGACACTCGATCTCACCGCTGTGTGGTCACATGGTTCATGGAGCCCTCAATAGGCTAAATAAGGCTGTGTATTTCTGAGAGAGAAAGCACGAAGAGCCTTTTACACCATCAAAAAGAAAATTGACATCTCAACTGGAATCTGATGGAAAAATTCAAATCAGTTCTAGAAGCAGTGGTGCTGTATGGAAGTGAGGTTTGGGGTCCTCTCACCAACCAAGAGTTCAGCAGATGGGACAAACACCCAATAGAGATTCTGCAAACAGAAATGTGTAAAAACATTCTACGGGTACAGAGAAAAACTCCAAACAACGCCTGCAGAGCAGAATTAGGACTGTATCCTCTAATCATTAAAATACAAAAAAGAGCTTTAAAATTCTACACACACCTTAAGAACAGCGACACAGAGACACTCCATCACAAAGCCTTAAGACATCAAGAGCTGAGCCCAGAGAGAAACCCCTTCATCCAACTGATCTCACAACTAACTCTACAACCCCAAACATGCCCAAGTCAACCCCAAACCCCAGCCAGACTAAACCAAATGATCAAAACACAAAAAGAGAAATATCTCAAACACTGGACAGAAGCAACAGCTCAGCAAAGTAAACTGGAATGTTATCTGTCACTAAAGAGAGAATATAAAGTGTCAGAATACCTCACAAGCGTATCAGACCCTAAACTAAGAAAAGTGTTGAGCATGTACAGACTCAGTGATCACCAGCTCACTGTAGAGACGGGCAGACACAGACACACATGGACACCGAGAGAAGAGCGACTGTGTCCACACTGCACACACAATCAAGTGGAAACAGAGCTGCACTTTCTCCTCTCCTGTCCCAACTACACACACATCAGAGAAACATTCTTCCCCCAGTTTACAAACTTACACAAAGACTTTGACCAGTTTCAACAAAAGGACAAGATCTCATACATACTGGGAGAAAAGTCAAGAAGCTCAAACCTGCATAGTCATAGAAAAGGAATCTTTAGAAATTTAATCACGTTTATTGGCTTGGTGAAATCACTTTTTAAAGAATTTAATATGGAATATTTTCGCATTTTGTGCAGTATACGCGAAAAAATGTCTTCTGTCAGCACATGGATATACAGTGTTTGTTCACCTCGCTTCGTGATACAGGCCATTTGTGGGCAATTCCAGTTATGAACGTGACATTTTGCGTTATGGACGTGACATAAAAATGCTCAAAGAATGAATTTGTCACGATTATATTGAACCATCTGTTCATATTTTACTGAACCCTTGTTGATTAAGTCTAAACATCAAAAAATGTCAGTCTATGAAAAAATTATAAATGTAAAAAAAGGGAAATGAACGTGCGACAAAAAACGTGACAAAAAACGGACGCAGTTTTTGTAGGATTTCTGTAAAAAAATAACCAATGAATAGAGAAGTGATGCCTCTTTATAGAACATCAAATAGTTACTTTATATTCATTTTCATGTGTCTATTTATGAGGAATATGAAGCGTTATGGATGTGACAATCCTGAAAATGACTCTTATCGGAATATGAAAATTCATGCACTAAAGATAAAAGAAATGCTTTACAAATGTGAAGAGAGATCTCACATGGGGATTTCAATCACCAAACGTTAAAATCTGTGCTGTTACCAGAGTTAAATACGTTGATAAAAACCAAACCTCAAAAAATGGTTGACTTTTTCACCAAATTGTCCATGTGTGTTGTACAGCCTATCAATGTTGATAAACACAATAAATTGAATAAGACTTGGAAATAGACACGACCCGTGTTTGTCCAAACGTCCAGACACGCCACAGAACTCTGAATGTGTTTGGCTGAAGATTGAGAGCTCATCTTTCATTAATCAAGTGATAATAAAACTGACCGATGTCTTTTTCATAATGCCACTTCACAGCACTGTTAGTGGATGTTTTAAAAGCTCACGTTAGGTAAGCCCAAATAAATATCTAATTTCTCACTGTTTTCATTGCTCACAAGACCCAAGAGATGTTTTAGATTCTATAGTTTGAGCGTCGCCTCTGAAATTAGAAATAAAAATAGACCGCAGTGAGTCAGTTGTTGGCATAGCATGAGATTATAGAGCTATGAGATGAATGTAGAGAACAGATGAATGTGAAGTCACGTTGGCACATCTGAGACATCCCAGATAAAGACGTGCGTCTACATGCACAGTCTTACTCCAGTTATGCTTAATAAACTCATATAAGCTTATGGAAACGCGTAAACGGTTTTCTATAAACTAAAACTATAAAAGTCCGCTCTGGAATCATGCAGTTAATGTAGAAACGTATAAATGAAGAACTATTGTTTCATATGCAGGTACTGCGGACATGAAAAGAGATCTAAAAATACAGCTTCTGACCGTTTTCCCGCTGCATGTTTAATGACTAAACAGACTATCTGCGATGACGTCATTGCACGCGAGAAACTCGGCTATTCTCAAACTCTCATGTAAACGCGGTTTTCAGCGGAGTCGGTTTATTACTCTGCACGTAAACGCGTGAAAACAGGTTTCTGTTTAAGCTGATTTTTGAAGGTTTATTTTGTTCACGTAAACGTACTGAGATATCTATTGAAACTTCAGGGATTACGTTTTTTCTCAGGACAAACTTAAAAAGATTTAAGACGCATGCAGCACTTCTTTATTATGCTTACAAACCTTTGGACACTTGATTTGTTTTTAGAGTTTGTTAAGTAAAATCACAAAGATCACAAAACTGATATTATTATAATCGCTATTGAACATTTTTATCTGTTCTGTGCTGTATTTGTATGAGAATTCACACTGTGAATGATTAATTAAAATTTAAAGTTACAAAATTAAAATCTTGATTAAAATCGAACAAAAGTCAGTCTCCTTATTTATTATGATAGTTTCTAAGTTGATCTTGCAGGAAATCGATGTAAGTCACCTGCACTTTTATTTTTCAAACAGAGACGGTGACAAAGAGACAAACTTAGAGTACTTCTGTGATATACAATAACACTAAATAAAAAAGCTTCTCGTGTTTCAATCATCATTGTATAGAATAACCTCGACATGATATATGTAACGGAGATCATCAGGCAGGTTTGAGGTAGTTAAACAGACTTTTCAAGCCTCCCTGTAGAACCTCATGAATAGGTTTCACCAGCGGGTTGTGTATAATATGCAGTCCCGTATCAAGCGGATGACAGGCGAGCTTTTTCAGATTCTTCAGCATGTACATCTCTTCAGGAACGCTCTGCAGATCATTGAAGTCCACGTTCAACAGTTCTAGTCTGTTCAGACAGCACAGAGTTCTGGGAAGAACATGCAGATCGTTCTGCTCTACTATGAGGATCTTCAGCTCGACCAGCTCCTGGATCTTGTCGGCGATGTTCTCCAGACGGTTGTTGGCCAGGTGCAAGAAGACGAGGCTCTTCATGGCGTAGACGCAGGCGGGGATGTGCTCGATCCGGTTGTGGCCGAGGTTGAGTTTGGTGAGTTTCCTCAGGTTGGATAAGCTGTTGGGAAGAGCCGTGAGTTCATTATTGGCCAGACTCAAGACCTCCAGGTTAGCGCAGCCGCCCAGCTCCTCGGGAACCTCCTTCAGACGGTTCCTGTGCGCGAACAGCACTCGCAGGTTCCGCAGGTTCCCGATCTCCGGCGGCAGGCTGACCAGTTCGTTTCCCCACACATTAAGCACCTGGAGGTTCTCCAGGGCTCCCAGACCCGATGGAAGAGCCGACAAGACGTTCAGAGACAAGTTGAGCTTCTGAAGTTCCTGGAGTTCCCACAGCTCAGCCGGCGTTTGCTCCAGACCCTTCATGGCCAGATTCAGGGTGCTGCAGCCCAAGTGTCTGCTTGTGTGTTTGCGAATCCGCTCCACCGATGATAAATTCTCCACGCAGCTGGCCTTCCGTCGCGTCGGCCTTCTTGAGTCTTCCAAGTTAGACCTCCGCCCAGTGATCCTCGGTGCCACATCGGTGCCTGCATGCTGCTTTGACAGGTTTTGTCTCAAGAGAAACATGAACAAATGTAGATCCGTTTATGAAATGAGAAAGCGTGTTTACAACGTTCTGTTTCCAGACGGATTCAGTTTTGATTCATCGGCTGCTGATGTTCTTATCCATATGAACCACGTCGTCATACTTCATCCTGCCTGGTTATGGGTGAGTGTCTCTCTCTCTCTCTCTCTCTCTCTCTCTCTCTCTCTCTCTCTGTGAGCAGCTGTCTCAGTCACTACAGATTCATTTTGAGCCTTTAATACAGCTCAGTAATGGAATATCTGTAAAGTCATTGCAACATGTTCTATATACACAACACAGTTTTCCATCAGCAGACACTTAACTCAAGAGCACACGTGCATATGTCTACTGTACTGTATATATATATAACATACACACTCAAAGGACACACGTGCGCACCTTCATGAGTGAGGTCAAGTTAAGCCAAAGAGGCCTCATATCTTCCACAGTAATATCATGATAATCCTCAAATAGACTTTAAAAAGAAAACTATTAAAGGAGTAGTTCACTTTCAAAAGAAAAATGTTGATGATCATATACTCAGCCTCATGTCATCCAACATGTTTATGTGTTTGTTTCTTTAGTGGTAAAGAAATGAAGGTTTTTGATGAAAACATTGCAGGATTTTTCTCCATATAGTGGATTTCAATGGACTCCAAACGCTTGAAGGTGAAAATGACAGTTTCAGTGCAGCTTCAAAGGGCTTTAAACCACACCAGACCATGAATAAAGAACTTATCTAGAGAAACAATTAGACATTTTATAAGAAAACTTTATGATGCCAAAGACCCCCAAATATGATTAACTTTTTGTTATCTATATTTTTTCTGTGTAGAGAAACGTTAAAAAATGTGTTGGATAAATAGTAAAAAGAATATTATAAAGAAAACAAGTTGTTTCCAAACCTAAATAGTCGGCAACAATTTACTTTGAGTCCCCAAAAAAGTAACTGTAGTGAGAAAAATTGGCTAGAAAGATTCAAATGTAAACAATTCTGGAAACTATTCATAGCAAAAAAAAGGCAGATAAACACTGTGGATTTTATCATTTTTTGCTTAATCTTTTTTCTGTGGGACCCCTTACGTCCTTCTGGAGGGCCTCTGGGGGTCCCCCGACCCCAGTTTGAAACCCCCTGCTATAGAGTGTTGTTCAGATCCTCTCTTTGCTCTTTCAATCACATGTAATGGAGATGTCAAACAGAGAATATCAGCTCTTAAAATCATACCTAAGTAGGCAGCGGACTAGGTTTTGTCCGGGAGCGAGTGTGTGTTGTTGTGTGGTGCTTCATCAGGCTGTGTAAAGCTGTCAGAAACACAATTGCTTTATATTCTACACTGCTGCATCAGCAACAATACAGACCTGGTTTAGAAACAAAACCACCATCTCTCTATTTCTCTCTCTCTCTCTCTCTCTCTCTCTCTCTCTCCCTCTCTCGCTCTCCCTCACTGTCTCTCTCTCTCTCTCTCTCTCTCTCTCTCTCTCTCTCTCTCTCTCTCTCTCTCTCTCACTCTCTCTCTGTCTCTCTCTCTCTCTCTCTCTCTCTGTCTCTCTCTCTCTCTCTCTCTCTCTGTCTCTCTCTCTCATTTCCCTGATCATTATAGCTGCAGCCTTTACATTCTGTGCTAACCTGGATTGGTTTCCCTCTTGTGGGTCAGCTCTGCTTCATTTATCATGTTGCTCTTGTTTCGGTTTACGAAGATTTATCTGTCTCTTACACATACACTTTAGTCGTTCTCTCTCACACATACACACTTGCGCGCGGGTGCTGGGTTCGGGTTTATATAGAGATTTGATAACTGTAATGAAAACACATGTTAACCAGAGCGAAAGAAACCCATGTTTCTCATAGAATCACAGCCATTCTTAACTCAGCTCACTCACACTGAATCGTCTGATGTCCGTCACAACGATGATCTGGATCAACCTACAAGCTACTCATCGATTAAACCAGGGCTTTTCAAACTGACCCCTAGGGGACCCCCAGAAGGTTGCAAGGGGTCCCCCAGAACAATGATAACAGACCACAATGTTGATCTGCTTTTGTGCTCTGGATAGTCTCCTGAAGTCTTTATATTTGAATCTTTCTAGCAAATTTTTTTTCTTTTTTGGGACTCATCACCGACTATTTAGGTTTAGAAACAAAGTGTTGTCTTTCTAATATCCTCTTTACTATTTATCTAACACTTTTTTATATTTATTTAGATATTTTAGAAAAGGGGGATCCTCCCAAAAGGTAAATCATATTTGGGGGTCCTTGGCATCATAGAGTTTGAGAACCCTGATTTAAACTACTGTCAAACTACACTGTCAATGTAGAATGAACAACTTAACTTCAGAGTTCTGCTGTTTTAAATGAAAAGTTAAGTAATTTACATCTCTGAAATCTTACCGATGATCAATTTTAATGTAAAACCATTGGCTTTGTTATTTTTGCCTTCTCACATCTCATAAACCAGTTCGTCATTAGCACCCGCCTTCTGACAGACTTCTTCAATTTGATTGGCTGAACGTTCTGTCTTCTTCAGTTGGATAGGATTAAATTCTTCTTGCCCTCTGTAATTTGATTGGCTGTAATGGCTCCATGTCACATTTACTTTACGCGTTTGGCAGGCGCTTAAAACCGAAGTACATTGCGTTGTACTATATATGTGGGATGGAACCCATGACCTTGTCGTTGCTAGCGCTACGCTCTGTCCACTGAGACACAGGAAAACTTGCTAATGTTAATCTTGCTAATGCTAATCTCAATGAAAACATATTGGGCGTAATTTAAAATGACACGTCACCAAGAGTTCAGATAGAGTTCAAAATGTTCATGATAATTTACTGTCATTACAAACCTCTGCTCTATAGGACCTGAGATTCAGATTATTTGTGATTAACATCACATAGAGATTTGATTCCCTACATACAGTATGTGTTCTAGTTTCTCGTATCTGTCTCTTTTGTCCCTCCGAACTCTTTCTTCACACATGATAAATGCGTTTACTGTACACTCAAATCAATATTTCATGCTCATTTTCTTATTTGCCAGCAAGTAGAGAAATAAATCATCAGAATAATGAGCAGTCATCGGTCATTACTGTTCATGGTGATACACAGTAAAAGTTATTTCTTATGACCAGCTGACAGTATATGATCTCTTTCACACAACACCTTCAGTTATAATAACACAATGAGACGATCACAGAATCATTACATTGACGTGTTGTGTGAGAAGAATGAGCTTAAAGTGGTGACAAACCTCCGTCTCCTTCTGCGTACATGGCGTATGTTCCTTCATGATTTATCTCAAGTGTTCTTCTAGAGGAAGCGTTTGTGATCGTCTGTATTAATAATCATGAATTAGCCTGAAAGAGATATAAAATGTGTCTGATACGAAACAGAGGCGCACGAGTACCTGAGTCACAATCTTACGAATCTGAATCATATTTGATATTTGTTTTAGAACTTTGCAGTTAAAGAAGAGGGTGTGGCCAGATTTTATATATATAAAGAAGATGCGGCACTGTCGTTACAATGAATGCAGAGGAAGAAAGTCCCACCTAACAGTATAAAGATCCAATCATCGATCGATAAAGATTGCAGATTCTCAGGGGCGGGACGCTTGTGAGGCGTTTGATAACCTGTGCGCATGCGCAGTAGCTGAATCAATCTCGGAAAAAGTGATTGTAAATGCAATTTAAGCTTTTAGCAAACCAAAGTTATTGTATATACTTAAATGTATGCAAACCAATTTATTGTTTAATGTATATTATTAATGTTATTGCTCACTGTCTATGACATGTGAAGACCTCTTTACCTGATGTTATGTATAATGTTTAAAATAAGGTATAAAAAAGTATCATTGGCCAAATGTGTTAATTTAATTATTGGATGAGTTTACTTGAAGCGTGAAGGAGATTGGGGATACAGATCCGTAGGAATCTGCTGGAGGTTTTTGTTTTATCTGTGCCAGGTGAAAACTGTAAGTAAGATGAAAAGTAAAGCACATGTTTTTGTATTAAAGACAGGAGATGATTTGAGGGATTATGACTCTGTGTGTGTGTGTGTGTGGAGTTGAAAGTTTTCAGGATGATGAACGTGTGTAGATCCAGCGCTCCCATCAGGACCCCGTGGGCAGTACAGAGCTCAGGTGGCAGTCTGGGGTGATGCCCAGTCACAGAGACCTGCTGGCAGGACTGGAACACACACACGCCAACAACAGAGAGAGAGAATTCCTGGCATGTGGATATTATTCCCATCTCAGGAGGAAGGAAACGCTGCCAGTTTCTGGTGCGGGCACAGATGCATCATGGGATATGAGGCACTGAACATCATCCAGGGCCCAAAGGGGGAGTGCACAGGGGCCAGATAAACCTTCACATAAATCAACATCAACTACAAGCTTTCACTTTACACAACAACATCTCAATCCACTGTACACAACACTACACACTGCTCTTCTGTCACACACACACATTTATGTGTACAATATTGTGTATGGGTTTTTGGTTTAATCATTTGTAAATATAATGCCAAATGTTATTAAAATACTTTTTTTCATTTTTCAAAAAACCTGTCAAAACGATTTGCTCTTTTCTGGAATCAGAATCAAACATTCCAACGAGCCGTGTTATAAATGTTTTTATGATGCATACATGTTTGGAAAGAGGTTGTGAGAGGACTCTTTAAAATCATTCTGTGTTCCACAGATCAAATGATGTCTTAGTTTGACGAGATGAGTGTAAATGATGACAGATTTCCTTTTTCTTCTTATAGTGTTTATAAGATGCTTCAGAATGAGACTGAATGTGATTTTAGTGGAGTGTCTTTGAGAAATCTTTGAGAGGAACGTGTTGGAAAAGAAGGTCTTTAAGAAAGGCCTGTTTGAAAACCAGAATATTTTTCTGGATGCCTCTAAACCTCATGTGTGTTTGTCTGCGTGTTTGTGTGTGAGCGTGCGTGTGTGTGTTTGAGTGTTTGTGAGCATGCGTGTGTGTGTGTGTGCTACAGGTCTCAGACTAAACTAATCACTCATGATTTTCTGAGATCAGTGATTACAGCTCAAGCTGTAGGGATGATATGAACCTCAACAATTCACAACACAAACCTGAGTTCAGTATCAGACTGAGTCCTGATCAAATCTGATCTTCACTCACTCTTTGTGAGAGTATCGGGTTTGGAGATTTTCAGGCGGTAAAGCTCATTACAACAGTTTCCGTGTTTCAATATGTTGAAGTAGCTGTGAAAACCAGTGTGTCAATATCTTCTACCCAATTACACAGCAGTCCTTTGTTTGAGCCCCGTGGGGTGTGTGTACAATCACATTACCTATTCCTCAGCAAATAACAGTTTAACATTTCTGCTCAGTGCCGTCAGACACAAATTAAATTTTGTTATTTGTCAGCGATGGCTGTTGATTTCTATATTTCCCACAGGAGGAGAGAGACGCGCTGGCTGGAATAATGTTACTCTGATCAGCCAGAAAGCATCGATTAAACCGCCGGCTGAATCGTCCACAGGTGCTGACTTATTATAGAAACCTCTTTTTGTATTCTTGTGAAGATATTCAGCAGTGTTCGTCTTAGATTCACACAGTATGTCATGATGAATAAGACTTTGTTAGAGAAAGTGTTGAGGAGCGGTCCAGACTAACAAACTCTGTCTCACATGAGCGTCGCCTCACGCATGTTAACTAGATCTGATGCTCAAGTAATTCAACACTCTTCTTTCATACCATTACAGCACGTCAGACTTAACATTGACATGAACATTAAGTGATGGATCTAATGATTCGGATGCTTTACATTGGTGATGGGGTCTGATGTCTGATATCAGTCTGATGGTACTAGCCTGATATTTGATGTCTTTGATCTGATGCGTGATTGGTCCGATGACTCTAGTCTGATGTGACTGGTGTGATGTCTGTAGGCTGATGTCTGATGTGATCGGTGTGATGTCATGAGTCTGATGTTTCTAGCCTATTGTGATCGGTCTGATGTCTCTAGTCAGATGTGGGATGTGATCGGTCTGATGTCATGAGTCTGATGTGGTCGGCCTGATATCTCTAGGCTGATGTGGGACAAGATCGGTCTGATGTCACGAGTCTGATGTGTTATGTGATCGGTCTGATGTCTCTAGTCTGATGTGGGATGTGATCGATCTGATGTCACAGTACTGATGTGTGATGTTATCGGTCTGATGGCATGAATCTGATGTGATCGGCCTGATATCTCTAGGCTGATGTGGGACGAGATCGGTCTGATGTCATGAGTCTGATGTGTGATGTGATCGGTCTGAAGTCCTGAGTCTGATGTGTGATGTGATCGATCTGATGTCATGAGTCTGATGTGTGATGTGATCGGTCTGATGTCATGAGTCTGATGTGATTCGTGTGATGTGATCAGTCTGATGTTTCTAGTCTGATGTGTGATGTGATCGATCTGATGTCTCTAATCTGATGTGTGATGTGGTGGTCTGATGTCTCTAATCTGATGTGTGATGTGATCGGTCTGATGTCATGAGTCTGATGTGATCCGTGTGATGTGATTGATCTGATATCTCTAGTCTGATGTGTGATGTGATCAGTCTGATGTCTCTAATCTGATGTGTGATGTGATCAGTCTGATGTGTGATGTGATCGGTCTGAAGTCACGAGTCTGATGTGATCCGTGTGATGTGATTGATCTGATGTCTCTAGTCTGATGTGTGATGTGATCAGTCTGATGTCATGAATCTGATGTGATCCGTGTGATGTGATCAGTCTGATGTCTCTAGTCTGATGTGTGATGTGATCGGTCTGATGTCATGAGTCTGATGTGATCCGTGTGATGTGATTGATCTGATGTCTCTAGTCTGATGTGTGATGTGATCAGTCTGATGTCTCTAATCTGATGTGTGATGTGATCAGTCTGATGTCTCTAATCTGAGTTGTGATGTGATCGGTCTGAAGTCACGAGTGTGATGTGTGATGTGATCGATCTGATGTTTCTAATCTGATGTGTGATGTGATTGGTCTGAAGTCACGAGTGTGATGTGTGATGTGATCGATCTGATGTTTCTAATCTGATGTGTGATGTGATCGGTCTGAAGTCACGAGTCTGATGTGTGATGTGATCGATCTGATGTCATGAGTCTGATGTGTGATGTGATTGGTCTGATGTTTTGCTGTGTGTGTGAGAAGGGGTTAAAGTGGTGTAAGAATGGATGATTTTTCAGTGGCATTTAAGGTTTTGGAGTGGGGCTGGAAACAGAAGAGTTTAATTAATCACACTGGCCCCGTTAAGGCTCGCTGTGATCACGCTGCTCGTTAGTCTCCCGGGTGATTAATTGAAATTAATTGAAAATCCGATGACATTTAACACCTGATCATCTCACAGCACGGCTCTCATTCACTTTACAGACGGACAGACACACAGACTGACATCATTCTCTAACTAATGTCACAGAAACAAAGACACCCAAGAAAACCACCAAAGACCAGCAAACCGGCTCAGGGCTGCGTTTCCCAAAAGCATTGTAACCTGAACCTGATCTTAGAACCATTGTCACCGGTGGAGCTACGATCAATGCAGGCTTATGATGCTTTTGGGAAACGCAGCTCAGACCAGTCTCATAAAAACATCTTTAAAAATGTTTCCCAAGTCATTGTGATGTGGTTTTGCTGCTGAAGAGTTTCAAGCAGGTGATTAAAGTCTGACTGTCTGAGGATGTCTAGATTCACAGCTGTTTCTCAATGTTTGTGTGGTTTTCCAGGCGCTGAAGATGCAGACAGCAGTAGATGAGTCTGTAGCGCCCTCTGTTGGAGGATTTTAATTTATTATCCAGGAACACTAAACTATTATAAATCATTCAAGATGCTTTCATGGTTTTTTTTTTTATTATGCGATAAATAAATCATTCGTGAATTATCGCTGTTAAGCTCTTTTATAGGCTTTAATATTCCAATAATAACATGTATTTCAAGTATTTCATGTGTTCTTTCTTCTTTTTGCTTTTCCATATGGATCGAATTCATAAATGTCTTTGTTTAGTTTGAGCCCGTGAAGTTCAAGTGAAGGACTCTATAGAGTGCCCACAGCATCAACAAGACTTCACAGGTGCACTGCCTGCACATCTGACAGATGGACTGAGTGACAAACAACACTTCAGCGCACACACACACACACACCACAACACACTTACCCTCACACACTAGCAAACCTCAAACACTCACACGCTCACCCTCACACACTGGTTATATTTTTCCTAACCAGAAGCTAACGTTCCCGAAACGTTCCCTGCAGGTTAGTTTTTTCTCACCAACAGCCAACGTTCCCAGAACGTTGCCTGTTGGTTATATTTTTCCTAACCAAAAGCTAACGTTCCCGGATCGTTCGTTATTTTTTTGGGGTAACAATAAAACCAAAAAATAACCTGGAAGGAACGTTCTGTATAGGTTCCCTTTAGGTTTTTAATTAGTAGCATTAAAATAGACTTAATTAACATTAAGACTTACTGTGACCCTACATTAAAAATGTTAATTTTTCAAAGCAGCATACAGTATAAACACATATGAAACGTAACGCTATTTAACTCTTTAAATATGCACAACATTTTATTAGTTTCTCACCATTTCCCGCAGTCTGCATTCAGGTCTTCAAGCATATTCAAATCAGTGAGATTATGTAGAGTATAGAGCTGGGACCACTTTTACATTCAAGGACCAATTACAAGCAGATTATCATTATAACAAACATATAAATCCCATGTGTGGCATCACAGTGTTTTTTGAATGTATTTATTGACAGTTTTACATTGTTGAATCATGGATTTTGTCATCTGTGAGTGTAACATGAGTTCAGTTAGTGTAAGACAGTACATAAGGTAGAATGCTGCCATATCTCTGAAAGACAGGGAGTCTAAAGACTAAACTAGTGACAATATATAGAGGCAAACACTTCTGTACTCTGCTTAATGGAAAAATAGGCAGTATGTTTTTAAAAAAAAAATGGGGGTCTACCACATAGACAAAATAAAAAACAGCTATTATTGTTTTAGGGCATAACAACTGTTTTGAATAGAGCAAAATAGCAAACACTAAGATGATTTTAAATCAATATGCATTCTAGAGGTAATGATGAAAATGATCTTTTACCTGGAAAACTTCAGAACCAGATAATGTTATTGAAGAACAGTTTAGGTAAGCTTGTAATAACTGCATACATCTACCAGTTAAAACATTTACATTAGTCTTTTATTGCCATTCAATTCTAAAAAAATCTAGTGTTTCCCAACTCTCTTTCAGATTCTAATTACCAAGTGTACACTTATATATCTTTTTTATATTCATAATTTTATGAGAGGGTATCATAACATAAATGCACATTATTTTCTTCAAAAAACGAAAATAAATTTACAAAAATAAAAAAACTATCAGAAGAGTAAACATTTTGCTCTCGTCTCGTGCAAGGCCCGCGGAAGCTGACTTGGTCTGTGGCCCCCGCGCGCACACAGCGACTCCCTTCTGAGAGGAACCTCCGATCCCGTCAGTTATACTGAGGTAAAATTCTTTTTACTTAACCAGCCTATAAAAAAGACATGTGTGGTGATATTTTACGTTTTAAATGTAAAAAGCATTTAAAACTATGAAATGGGTAAAAATGTTATTTTCAAAGTTACACCCAACATGGTAACTTTACTTGAAAATAAATACACATTTTTGAATGAAAAGCATTGACTCGCACACAGATTGGCTGCGAGCGCGAGAGCTGCTCCTTCACACACGCCAAATTCATATATAGACAGAAGACCTCTCACCTAGCAGAGGCTGATTTCCTTTAGCTGTTGCCACAGTCAAATAGAGCAGTTACTCAGTTTTGCAGATCTAAGCCACAGCATGTATTTTACACTCATAAATATTTAAATTAACATACTTAACAGATCTTTATTTTGTCCCAGTGTTTCCCAATGTTGGTTCTGCAGTACCAATTCTTTTAAAATAATTCACTTTGTATAGAACCTTTCATATTATTGCCAATCATTTTATAGTCTTCCATATTGTACGTTCGCTTTAGTAGGAAAAGCCTCTGCTAAATGCTTATACTGTAAATTAATTGCAAGCAGTATTAACGATCAACATTATTCAGTGGCAACACTGCAATTAATAACTATTTCACATAATAATTATTCACATCAACTACAATGTTTAATATCCGTCTTATTCATTTCCTTTTTGTTTTGTTTTCAGATGATGCTGAAGTGAAGATAGTGGACATGATGGTGCTTCTGTATTTTAATTACTTGTAGCCTATATATTTCTCATTCTACATTTAATAAATAGTAATTATAATGTATAAAATTTGATATTACCAATTAGTGTAACGGCTTAAAGTTATTATTTTCTTTCTATTTGTTTTATTTGCATGTTGTTTAAGGTTGTTTATGCAGTTTAGTTTAATAAATGTTGATTTATTTAAACCCAGTTCTTGTTCTGTGAGCAAAAAAAAATCTATAACACATGATTTTAGACTTATTTGCATTAATCATAACATTAAGGTTAGGAGAACGTTAACGTAACGTTAGTGGAGCGTACAAAGGTAGGGGGACGTTCCCCTAACCTAAAGGGAACGTTCTATTAACGTTAAGAAAACTTTCCTGGAAAACCAACAGGGAACGTTAGAATATCTTTTCAGGGAACGTTCTGGGAACCATGCGCTAACGTTCCCAGAACGTTCTGGGAACCAAAATTTGTTTGCTGGGATCAGGGTCGAGAGAGAGTCAGTACACTAGAGGGCAGTATTGAAACACTTATAAGTACCTGCATCTGCATTTACATTTACGCATTTGGCAGAAGCCTTTATACAAAGTGACTTACATTGCTTTATCCTATACATTTATACATAGGTATTTGCAATCCCCTGGGATCGAACCCACAACCTTGCGTTGATAACACAATGCTATCACCACTGAGCTACAGGAAAACTGAGCACTTGCACACAGACTGATCTAATATCTCACAACAATACTTCACAATTATTAACCATCATAATGCTTTTACACACCACTCCACAGGTCTTACAAAATGAGTCAAATATAACTGTATGCAAACAATCATCTTTCATAAATAAATGTGCTGATTGTAGATGTGTTATTATGATAAGGGTTTAAAGCAGTATTCAGACTCAGTGAAGCAGTCACCATTCAATTAAAATCATCATTCTAATCGTTTCACGCAGTGGTGACGTATTTATTATAACTTTTATCAGCGCACATCGTTCTTAAAAATCTTGTAATCTTGAGAACGTTAAGCTCCTCCCCCTCTGGAACGACCTCTCTTCACTTCTGATCAGTGTTGTGTGTAACTAGTTACTAAGTAATCAGTTACTGTAATGTAATTACATTCCCCTTGAAAAGGTAAAGTAAGGGATTACTCTTATTTTTCCTGTAATTTAATTTCAGTTACTTCTGATGTTATATATGTGTGTGTGCGATAGTGGAATTCAAAATCTAACTTTAAAATCTGTGCTTTGTATAATTCTCACATTTGTATACTTTGGTCAGTTAATATTATTTATTTGATTGATTATGAGTCGTTTCATGTGTATCCTTGAATGACTGAACTACTCAGTGTTGATGTAGGTTATAGAAAGTAATGAGTAATAAAGTAATTAAACACTTTTTGGAGAGAGTCATTTCTACAGTGATATAATTACACTATTGAATTTATCATTAGTAACTAGTAATTAATAACTTTTTCAGAGTAACTTACCCAACACTGCTTGTGATCACGAGGAATGGCGCGAGGGCGGAGCTTCAATGACTGACAGATCGCACGTCACCTTTTAACGATCCAATCAGTGGTCGTGGATGAAATGAATTCCCGCCTACACATTTGTATCATTTCACTCGGTTATACGTCACGATACGGTACAAAAGCGAATATCTGCATCCGTTTCATGACGAGTTTAAACTCAATTGTGTCAAACATACATGTGCTCTCATGATGATGATGATGATGATGATGATGTGAAATATTCACACTCTGTGTGTAAACTATCCCGCTGGAGTTTGACACAGTGAAGACATCGATCAGATGAAGCAGGTGAGAGAAACTTTCTCCATTTATCTAACAGGTCTTTCTAGAACTAGTGATCACTCAGACATGGTTTGTGTTGATAACTGCTGGTTTTGTGCTGGTCTCTTGCTCAGTATGTTCTTCAACAGCAAGACGTCAAGTGGTTTAGTGATTCACAAGATGTCTGATGGTTATGTTTGTTAAAAAGCCTGTTAGTGACACAAGCATCCTAGTAAAATTTTTTTGGGAAAATGCATAAATAGACCAGAATGTTTTGTGTTCATGTCAATAAAACTGAATTAAAGGTGTAACTAGACTTGTGTTGATATTAATCCTCAACACATCTTTATGTCGTCTGAGATGAAAATGTCACACGTAATCTTTGTAAAGCGAGATGTTGTATCTCATTTGATCAACAGCAGAGAGAAAGCGAGAGAGCCGGTGGTGGGTTGATTTTCAAAGAGTGTGGTGATGGTTTGGCCTCATGTTGCCACGGTATCAACAATCCTTTTTGCATGGGAGCAGTCCGTTGCCATAGCAGCCGCTGTGAGCTTTGCTGGCAGAAGAGACCGTCTGTATCTGTTACCATGGAGACCAACTTGATGTGTGTAGCAGCATCTACAGTAAACTGATGTCGCTGTCAATCTCAAAAGAATATTGATCTGAAACTTTAAGAAATAAGTTTCATGTTGAAGGATATTATTGATGTTTGTTTTGTGTTGTTGTGCATTAGTTGTGTCAGTATTGGTCAGTGTCGGGTAAGTTTATCAGAAAAAGTCATTCTAAAAAGTTACTAATGACTAATGATTCAATAGTGTAATTATATTACTGTAGAAAGGACTCTCTCCAAAAAGTGTTTAATTACTTTATTACTAATGACTTTCTATATCCTAAATCCACCTTGATTAGTTCAGTGACTCATGGATAGACATCTATTTTAATTCATTCAAATAAATGATATAAAACTACATGAAGTATTCTTATTAACTGACCAAAGTATTACAAATGTGAGAATTATACATTAAAGGAGCCAGTCTCATATTTCAAGTCTATTGTTCACCGCTGTCCCTCTTCTAACAAAACGACTGGATTTCTTCCGGTCTATATAAAGTCCCTCTTTCTGAAACGCTTGGATTGGGAAAGCTGACCAGGTGCAGCAATCTTATGCGAGTAAAACATGTTTTTACTTTGTGTCACTATTGCTTTGTTTTGAATGAGTTCCAGATCTCTTGATAAGCCCTGAGCACTATTCAGACCTCTAGTCATTTGTATTAATTGTAGAGGTTGTTTGTGATCTAAACCCGTGCGAATCAGCATCTCTGTGATTTGGTGGGCTCATATATACATTTTCAAGGTTTTATCCACCAATTGCGAATAACTGAGGCTGTTTTGAAGTGTTTTGGTATTATTTTGGGTTCTGGGTGATATCCATTGGTTACCCGTTTGTTTATTTATCATGGAAATGTAACCGGCTGGTTTTTGCTGCTTATTACTACTCTGCGTTGTGTAACAGAATACAAGAAACAACTGGAACTGTTGATGATGGAGATTTTATTATGAGGCCTGGATGGATTAAAGAGAGTACAGTATAAAGAGATGTTTCTTCTGTGACTTTTCACCTATAAAGATTAAGAGCATTTATTTAATCCTTTAGTCACAATGTTCTGTTGACGCACACACACATACTCAAACCACTGTACTCTGTGATAAAACCATTAATACAATCCATCCATTCACAAAACACTTTCTAATACATCCATAACACTGTGAACAACAATATTACTACATGCCGTAGGCTTAATCAAACTTTTATAAACTTTTACAGACATGTGCTGAGAAAGCACCGCTAATTGCTTACCTCTCCTCAGCACGCTCAAAGCGATCTGAGGACGCAGCGTGAGTTTACCCGAAATGACGTCATCACGCAATGCAGATACAAAACTCTTTCCCAAAACAACAAAAATAAAATACAAAACTAAATTACAATGTTTTTTTGTGGACAAATTATTACAAAGTAAAAGAGTAAAAATTGAAAAGAAGGATTATTAGTGAAATACATTATTATTAGTATATACAAGTTTCGTCACAGAAACTCTCGTAACATTTGATAGAACAGGTATTGGTGTAGTTTTTTTTTTTTAAATATGCATATGGCAGACGCTTTTATCCAAAGCACATTACATCACATGATAACATGCATTTGTTTCTGCGTATATTTGTTATCCCCAGGAACCCACGACTTTAGCCCTAGTGCTGCTAGCGCCACGCTCTAACCACTGAACTACAGGAAACCTTTTTCTGTTTCTACATTATGTTCTGTTTTTGTTTCTGAGATGCATGGAAGTGAAACTTGAGTTGTTGGAGGCCTGGAGAGATTCACGTGTCCACTGCTTCACGCTGTTCTGTGAAGCACCGCAGGCTTCTGTTTTCAGCTTTTATTGTTTAGATTGTGCTGTTCTGTTCTGTCTCTCAGAGAAAATCCTCACTCGCCGCAGCGGAGCTGCACGCAGCACGACACACTGTATGAAGTATAAACATAGCTCGAGTTGAGGGGGCATGGCATCCCCCTTTGAAATAAAGATCAAAATCATCCCCCTTCTAAAATGGCCATCCCCCTTCCCATCCCCTGCTATTTTATCAATGAATGTGTAAATATTAACACTATTTCAACATTTAGTTTTTGCGAATATTGAATAGCCTAAAATACTGTGGACGAGGGGAACGTGCACATATAATGACACGATGATTTGTTTGAAATTGACGTCACGTCAGTCAGCGACATAGCAGCGCAGGTGCTGGTTATTTCAGCATCATGACCAAGCGACATGGACAGCTTGACCTGAGGGACTTCGGCTTTAAGAGTGCAAGAAGTAGCACTGAAGGTAAGTCAAGAGTCAGGAATACTGTTGATATGTCACCAAAGGTGGAATCTCTGGACAGAGGCGATAACAACACAGTTAATTACGTTAGTTAGTTTGGAGCTTTTCTTTCTTGTTAGCTATTGCCAGCAAGCTAGCTAACGTCAGGTTAGACTTTACATTCACAAAGTTAAAGTTAGATTTAGTTTCTGTTTCACCTGGAATATCTTACTGCAGGGTTTCCCACAGCACTTTACAGCGGCCGCCTAAGAAAGACACGCCTGCCTCCTTAACCAGCCTAAGTAGAAAAAATATATATACAGCGGGGAAAATAAGTATTTGACACATCAGCATTTTTATCAGTAAGGGGATTTCTAAGTGGGCTATTGACACATAATTTCCACCAGATGTAGCCATCAAGCCAAATATTGAATTCATACAAAGAAATCAGAACATTTCAGTATACAAGTTCAGTCATAATAAATCAAGTGAAATGACACAGGAAATAAGTATTGAACACATGAAGGTAACAAGTTGCAAAATGGCATAGAAAGCAAGGAGATCACCTGAAATCTGTCACTATTGAGGGAGAAACCCTGCCCCCTATCAGTACTAATTGATATCAGCTGCTTTATCCTAATTGATGGCCTATAAAGGCTTCTCATTACCTAGGAGGCACACAGGAAAGACTTCATGATGGGTAAAAGCAATGAACTCTCAATAGATCTTCGTAATCTCATCGTTGAAAAGCATTTTGATGGGAATGGTTATATGCGCATTTCCAGAATGCTGAATGTTCCTGTGAGCACTGTGGGGGCCATTATCCGGAAATGGAAAGAGCATCAGTTCACCATAAACCGGCCACGATCAGGTGCTCCACATAAGATCCCTGTCCGAGGAGTCCAAAGAATAATCAGGAGAGTTCACCAAGAGCCAAGAACCACTCGGACAGAACTTCAGTAAGACCTTGCATCAGCAGGTACTGTTGTTTCAAAGAAAACTATAAGTAATGCACTGAACCGCCATGGCATCCATGCACAATCACCACGCAAGACTCCATTGCTAAACAAAAAGCATGTTGAGGCTCGGTTAAAGTTTGAGAAAGAGCATTTGGAGAAGCCTGTGGATTATTGGGAGACTATAGTATGGTCAGATGAAAGCAAAATTGAACTTTTTGGCACTCATTCTACTCACCATGTTTGGGGAAGAAATGGCACTGCCCACCACCCCAATAACACCATACCAACAGTTAAGTTTGGGGGTGGAAGCATCAGGGTTTGGGGCTGCTTTTCAGCAAGGGGTACTGGCAGACTTCATATTAATGAAGGCAGGATGAATGGAGAAATGTACCGGGACATTCTGGATAAAAATCTGCTGCCATCTACCAGAAAGCTGAAAATGAAAAGAGGGTGGACATATCTGCAAGACAATGATCCCAAACACAAGGCCAAGGACACAATGAAGTGGTTTCAAAGAAAGAAAATCAAGCTGCTTGAATGGCCCAGTCAATCACCTGACCTAAATCCAATAGAAAATCTATGGAGAGAACTGAAGATCCAAGTTCATAAAAGAGGCCCAAGGAATCTTCAAGATTTAAAGACCATTTGTGTGGAAGAATGGGCCAGAATCACTCCTGAGCAAAGCAGACGACTGGTCTCTCCGTAAAAGAGGCGTCTAGAAGCTGTAATCACCAATAAAGGCTTTTCTACAAAGTATTAAATAAAGTGTGTTCAATATTATTCCCTGTGTCATTTCACTTTATTTATTAGGACTGAACTTGTATACTTATATGTTCTGATTTCTTTGTATGAATTCAATATTTGGCTTGATGGCTACATCTGGTGGAAATTTTGTGTCAACAGCCCACTTTGAAATCCCCTTACTGATAAAAATGCTGATGTGTCAGATACTCATTTTCCCCGCTGTATATTACGAGCGTTAACTGCTGTGTACTCTGTCCTGTCCGATCAGCGGCATCTGGTGGAATGTCATTGCGCTATCTATCATCGTTCACCAAACATTCTACAACATATAAATGTCAAGTGCAAGGAAAGCCATTACTAGCCATTACTTTTCCTTCCATGAAATTAAAAACCAACAAAGACTAGCATTTAACTGATTAGTTATTCATTTTGCTTCCCCTTTTTTGTCTTTTGTTTGGCCACCTCAAGTTTAAGAAATATCAGGTGGTGCTATGAAGTTTCACTCGCACCCAGTGGGAAACTTTGTCCTCTGTATTTACTCTAACTATGTACAGTGGTAGCCATGCCAGCCTGGGGACCAACTCTGATTCTGAGGTGCCTTGGTCAAGATCAATGACAGGAGTATCTGATACGTAATATATCAATAGCATGCATGTTGTTTTAGAGTAATATAATATAATATAATATAATTATTATCTTTGTGCTTAAACAATAATTAAAAGGGTACACCGTTGGTCTCCCACCATATGCGCTGTCATCAGCACAACTGATCTGTCCCTAAACGTTAAATCCAGTCCACCACCCCCCTGATTTTTTTAGAATTTTAGTACGGAGTATAAATCCACATGATGAGATAATGTATATATCAGAGGTATATAGAAGAAAAAACGAGAACTCTCATCCAAAATCCTCCAGTGATGTTCAGTCAGTGTGACGCTTCACTTTCATCCACACATGATCTTATACACCTGTGACATCACATTCTTGACATCTCTTCTGAAACTCTAATGACATTCTGACTTTTTCTCAGGAGAAAAGTTGATGATCAGTTTTCATTTCCTCTCCATTTAATCTAAATCATGAGAAATACTTGATCACAGAGATGTCAACCGTGTTTGTTTTTATGGGATTATCGTCAGAATAATAACGTGACACTAGTTGAATCTGTCAGTGATGAGAGTGACACGTCAGGAGGACTGGATTATTAACAGACCCGTGTGTGGATGTAAATGAAGTTTTCTGGGTTATATCACTAACCCTCAGTAACAAGAAGAGAATCAAACACACGCTTCATTTAACACGGACAGAATCTGACTCTATACTAAGAAAAACTGCTGAAGTCTCCTTAGCATCTTCTGTAGGACAGGGTTATAAAGATTATACATATACTGCAAAGTACACAGCTGTGATGAAAATAAAAGAGATGATGATGATGATGACAGCTGTGTGTATTCACTCGCTCTAAGAAAGACATTAATACCTTTAAATATCAATTTATCTCATACATTCTTTAAGACAATATGACACTATCTTAACAAATGCTAAAGCTTTAAAATCACACAAAAATGAGTTTTATTTCTCAAAGAGAAACGTGTTGAATTTGTCACTGATTGCAACCATTTATTGTATAAAGTCTTTTTGTTTTTTGTCATGTGAATTTTTTATGCTCGACTGAGATGCGGAGGATACTGTTTGGATGGCGCCAGATTACGAGAGAACGTTTACATGATAAAAACGGAAAAGTCTTTCCTTTTAAAAAGTTTCAAGTAGCCTACACACAGCGTTATCAAAACGATCTGCATCTACATGGATCCGGGAAAAACGAATAAAAACGATGTATTTATTCCAGGCCAGTGGATGGCGCTGTCACGCTATGAAGAAACCATACATGCTTGCGCACTTCCGCACAAACTGTTTTTATCTAATGAAGTTTTTAAAAATAAGTTTTTTGATTATATTAAATGGCCAATTCTACCTAAAACAAAGGATATGCCGTTTAGAATTATTAACCATGTATATCCGGCTCCTGAAATTTTAAGGAAAAGATTTGTTTTGAGGTAGATCTCTGTGTTTTTTGTTTAGAAGTGCCTGAAACCATTGAACATTTGTTTTTTTCTTGTCCTGTCACATTTCAGATTTGGCAGAGTATCTTCAGATGGCTTAACATTGATGTAAGTGCAGGTATTCCATCATTAAATTGGTTCCAGGTGTTGGTTTATTGAGATGGTTTAAAAAAAGATGCAATTTTAGTAAATGGTAAAAATGATTGTTACAATGTGCAAATATCATATACATAAAAGTAAGTGGAATTATAAATTGTTTGAAAAGTGAATGTAAAAAATACTTAGAATCTTTGAAACACTTTTCCAAAGATAATCAAGCTCATGGTGAATTCTATAAAACCATAAATGAGTTTCTTTTCTTTTAATGGTAATAATTTTATATATTTTATTGATTTATTTTCCTTGCAATC
>JAPMJR010000032.1:60374-74608 GCA_029783895.1 Triplophysa bombifrons | reverse complement strand
TCTCTCTCACTCACTCACTCTCTCTCTCTCACTCACTCTCTCTCTCTCTGTGTGTCTCTCTCTCTCTCTCTCTCTCTCTCTCACTCTCTCTCTCGGTGTCTGTCAGTCTCTCTCTGTCTCTCTCTCTCAATTTCAATGTAAGTGTGCTTTATGGGCATGACAAAATGTTCATTCGTGTTGCCAAAGCATTAATTATAGTAATAAAATAAAATAAAGTGTGACAATGTTGTGCAGCTTAAAGTGGATAATAATATATGTTAATATATAAAACAGAAATAAATTAATATTTTAAAACCTGTTAACTGTCGGAGCTCTTTTTGAGTCTACACATGAAAAGGCATGTTGGAACTAAAATGGCGGTAACTCATGAACTCAGACTTATTGTTACGATTATTGAAAAAAAAATCAGTGACACACACAAAAAAATTAAAGGTATGTTGTTAGGTTTATTCCATTCTCTACCGCTTATCCGAACTACCTCGGGTCACGGGGAGCCTGCGCCTATCTCAGGAGTCATCGGGCATCAAGGCAGGATACACCCTGGATGGAGTGCCAACCCATCGCAGGGCACACGCACTCACGCACTCACACCCTACGGACAATTTTTCCAGAGATGCCAATCAACCTACCATGCATGTCTTTGGACCAGGGGAGGAAACCGGAGTACCCGGAGGAAACCCCCGAGGCACGGGGATTAACCCTAACCCAACCCTGGAGGTGTGAGGCGAACGTGCTAACCACTAAGCCACCGTGCCCCCCGTGTTAGGTTTATTGTAAAACATAAATAAAAAATGTTTATGTTTACTTTGATTAAAAAATACATTTAAAAAATACGGGTCGCGCCTTGATGTCCGATGACTCCTGAGATAGGCGCAGGCTCCCCGTGACCCGAGGTAGTTCGGATAAGCGGTAGAAAATGGATGGATGGAAATACGGGTCGCAAAAAAAAAAAATCTAAGCACACTCTTTATAAAAATAATCAATAACTCTCCCTACATAAATTATTTAAAAAAACATCAAAGAAATGTGTATTCTAGAGTCTTAGACCTTTCCAATGATATATAGTTTGTCATGATTCGATTAGAAATTACATTCACAATATTGACGCAAAATAAGGTGTCCCATACACGGAACGGGTGACATTTTACAAAGATTTGCATTTCAAAAATATACATTTAAGTAGCAGAATAAAGTAATATACAATAATATAATGTTAAGAACATATGTGTGAAACATTAGGTCACGGCAGATTCATTGTTTTCTCTTGAATATAAAGCATTATTAAGATCTCTCTTGTGTGTACTCTTGTGTTTGTTTTTCTGTGTGCAGGGTATTGGTGGTCGTGAAGCTCCTATGAAGGCGACAAAGCCGTGGAACAACCAGAGATTCATCGGCATGTTTGATGTGGTCAACACAACTAAACATGATTCAGGACGCTACAGATGCATCGTTCACTCGAACCGCGGTGTGGGAGTGTCAAACTATGGAGAATTGACCATCAAACGTGAGTACACACACAGTCACACAAACACACACGCACGCACAAACACAAAGATGCACACACACACATTGTCACACACACTGTCAATCGCACACACAGCAGTGTGTCACTAACTTTTTTAGATCCTCACGTGTCAGAAGTTTTCTTGTATTGTTGAGGATCTCACAACACCTGATTCAGTCTGTGAAGGACGATGTGTGACGTCAGGATGACCTGTTCCCTTCATCTTCTTGTGATCCGAGCGGATGTTGTGTGTGTGTGTTTTATGCTAATGTTCTGCTCTCTCTTTGTTTTGATGGGCACGGCGTGGCTTACGCTTTAAGAGTCGCCCTTGACCGCCGGTCTGTTTTTAGGAGAAGGATTGAATTGATGTACAGTATGCTGTCACCCGCGGCCCTTCAGCGCTCATTTGATATAAATTTATCTCTCCGGTGGGATGTAAATCCTGAATTGTTCTATCTTCAGAGAGTCGGGTAATGGCCTTCAATATTTCATCAGCTCAATGTTGGCTCGCTCTCTTTGTCTCTCTCTCGCCGAGCGGACCGTTGAATTTACGGCCCTGTAGTTTTTTGCCCGACAGGTTTATGTGATTGATGCATTTAATCCCGCCTGTCTCAACTGAGAGCTGTCAATCACGCTCAGCGGCTCCGCCCAGAGGCCGGACAGAACTCATTCTGAGCCCTTTGATGGTGTAACATTTTATGGCTCTTTTAACGCTCAAGAGACATCATAGAGTTTTTTTTCTCAAGAATGTCTTAAATTCTTCAGGATATATATAAAAGACACAAATGAGACGATGCAGTGAACGTCTCGTGCTGTCAGATGAACGCAGATGGTTTGATTTTCGATGAGATTCTGATGTGAAATGTTTGAGCTCATGTGGAGTTTGGTAAATCTGAGATTGAGACAGCGTGGAGATTTGGAACTTGATTGTAGGGGTCGAGTGACGATTACAGGGTACAATATAGCTACAAGCAGCGACACGCGGCCAAGCCCTTGAAGGCACCGAGATCACAATTTACTGCCAACATATCCAAAGTTTTGAGCAAAAATTGCTAATTTTCTAATTTTTGTTTCCATATTTGGCTCCCATATTCGGATCCCCCCGAGGTGCTGATGAAGCTTAGCGAGTTTCGTACCGATAGATAGAAGAATAGCCAAGATACAGTCTCATGTTTGGGTCAACTAGGGATGTGCCGAAATACCATTTTTTGAGTTTGAAGCTTCGATGGTAATCAACACCAAATATTCAAAGCTTTGAAAGGAGGGGGCTGAACGTATCCTTCTCTCTAACAAAGGCAGGAATCTCTCAGTGTCTGTTGGCATTTTTATTATGTCCAGAACCCTTCATCCAATCGACTTCAAGCATGGCGCCGTGTGCGCATGGGGAACCTAAGTCCCTTGGGCTGACCAGCCGGGGGGAAGGCCGAGCTGCCAGAACCTAAGTCCCCTCTCGAAGTGCAGTGTTGCATCTTGTTGGCATATGGACATGTGAGTCCCGACATGTTGACAATTAATAAACCTTTAATAAACCACATAACTGTGCCAGCAGGAAGCGTCTCTCCTCACGCAGACTGTGTTTATATGCTCCGAGAACGGACACTGCACTAGTGATACAAAACACACAGGTCTGAAGATTAATACTTTTAATACTGTTAACATTTTTCTAACAAACAAATCACTCCCAAATCAGAAAGAATCAGTACAGTAATTAGTCAACTGAAACGTTAAATGTGTAATAAATAAAGAACACGATAGCATACTTTCAAAACCAGCCTTCACATTCAACTAAATGAACGGGTCTC
Source organism: Triplophysa bombifrons (assembly GCA_029783895.1). Classification (NCBI taxonomy): domain Eukaryota; kingdom Metazoa; phylum Chordata; class Actinopteri; order Cypriniformes; family Nemacheilidae; genus Triplophysa; species Triplophysa bombifrons. The sequence continues at coordinate 71,302 of JAPMJR010000032.1, read as the reverse complement.
ATATCTATAGCGATGAACTCCACAATGGCATCTGTTATCTCTCTCTTTCTTTCTTTTCTCCGTTATCCGTTTTCAGAATTCTAGGTTTTGCTGTGAAGTTTTTGGTGTGGTTGTGGTTGAGCATGTTGAAGTTGATGGCTGTGATACCTGGGGATGTACCTATAGACAAATTATTATTAGACTGGGCTAAAGGTCATGTTTTGTTTTTTTCGCAAGGTACGTGTTTTATTTGCATGTATTTTCCGATCAAACTAAGTTTTTATCATGTGTAAAATAACTGATTAACATGGTGGATAAAAGCAGCTTGTTTATTCAAACCAACAATATAGTACAGGTGACGGTGTAGCTACTACTTACAGAACTTACAGGTGATTTTTCAAACTTGTTGTGCTGTTGTGGTAAGCAAGTTTTAAATCGCAAATTTTGCACACTGCCTTTGTCTTGTCCTCACTCAATTTAAAGTGATGGCATTTAAAAATGCCAACCAACCGAATGAATATTCGAATATTCTAGTACAGCCCTAGGGCCAACTTTGAAAAGTTTGTGTTTAATAGACGTCATAACTTTTGAACAACAGTGAAAATCACAATTCATCAGGGTAACGTTTGTGCAGCTCAGTCCAAGATCGTGTGAGGCAATTTTCATAATAATCGATCACAATTTCTAGGACAAGAAAAGAAACAGAGCAAAACTGTACTTTGTGAGATATCTGCTACTGTCATAGTGTTAATGTAACACATGGAATATGATGAGCGTGAGGAGTGGACGCCATGTGCCGACAAAACTTCTGTACATCAATGGGTTCAAAAGTTACAGCTGTTTCAAAAGTGTATTTTTGAACTATTGGTGGCGCTATAGAGTGAGAGCTAGAGACCCCATAATTGGTCACATGACTAATGAGGACCACCACTACAAGTGTGCCAAATTTCATCATTTTCCTACTTGCAGTTCATAGGGCTGCCATAGACTCCCATTGGGGAAGAAGAAGAAAACCAACAGAAGCAGTAGTGTCTATAGCTGTGTGTTTGTGTGTGTGTGTGTGTGCAGGCAGGTGTGTTACTGAAATGGGTCACAGCTGTCCTACAATCATGCCATACACACACATATACATTAAACACACTTTCTTGTAGAATCACACACATCTCTAAATAGCCTGGACAACAGTTGACACACACACACACTCACACATACAGTATACTGTATATAACAGCTGTTATATCCTACACGCACACACACACACACACTGTCAGTATCTGCTGTGGTCCGTGAGGTTGGGGGTCTATTCAGTTGTCTGTTGATGTACTTTATCCTCTCTGTCTCTCTCTCTACACACACACACACGCACACACACACACACACACACACACACACACACACATACACACAAACACACACACACACACACACACGCACACACACACGCACACACACACTGGTGTGTGGTCTACAGCAGCTAACAGCGTCTGGCAAGCGTTTATTAACATGACGGCTGGCGTGTTTCTGCTGCTAATCTCATGCTAAGCCCTTCAGAGTCTTTGTGTCTCTGGTCTGTGTTGTGTTTAAACACTCTTGAGTCTTTACATTGAAGCGTTAACAGACAGACTTTGCTCTTTCGAAGCTCAGGAGACCTGACATGTTCAGATGTATATCAAACGTGTCTCTAGAAACATATCAAATTTGGAACATTTACATGTTTTTGTGTAAAAACAGACACAAATGAGGCCGCTATAACATGAACGTGGATCACATAGCTCGGATCATTTGGCCTTAGAGAAATGTTTGAGTTCATATTGAGATCTCTGACTTTGGTCTGGAGATAAATCAGAGTCTGAGAGAAGATGTATTTGAGACCTCTGGAGGAGAGACACGTCTGAGCAGTGTCTCCATCAGCTCTCATTGAATCTCATTTCAGTCCTGAAGGAGATGTTGTGGATGAAAGCTCGGGTGTGTGAGGTGGAGAGAGGTCTTAAACGCTTGATGTGTGGTGTGTCATGATGCTGTTAAACGGTGTTTCAGCTGGATTTGATGAAGTCAGGATGTGTGACGGATGTCTCCATAAAGCTCAGCTTCACACCACTACATTAAACGGCCCGTTAGTGTCCGGATCTCTCGCCCGCGGGGTCACGCCTGAGTGAAGCCGTCGCTCTGAAGATGAATGAGACGTCTGTGAGAGCTGCGGGAGACCTGTGGAGTCATTTCTCGTCACACACACACAATAGAGACACACACAGAGACACACACACACACAAACACACACACACACAATATAGAGACACACACGGAGACACACACACACACATACACACACACACTCATAGACACAAAGAGACAGACACACAGACAGAGACACAGATGCGCACATACACACACACACAGACATGCACACACACACACACACACACACACATACAATATAGAGACACACACACATACACACACACATACACACACACACACACACACTCAGAGACACAAAGAGACAGACACACAGACAGAGACACAGATGCGCACATACACACAAACACAGACACACACACAGAGACACAGGGATATACACAGAGAGACACACACATTACAGAGACACGCACACATACACGGAGACACACACACAGACACGGATGTGAACTTTGACCTTGAAGCCCCCAAAAAGACACTTCTGTACCAACTCCTCCAGTAAGACCTGTGGCTGTAAGCGTGTTATTGCTCATCGGTTTCTTTTCAGGAGAATTGATGAGTTCAAATCTAATCTGAGTATGTCTGATTTCATGTATGTCTGTCGAGACACATGAAGAGTCTGGAGGTGTAAATGAATGTAAAATCATCTGGATTTGAGTAAATGTGATGAAGCTCAGACCCTCAGGTCTCATTAAAGTGACGTCGTCAGATCGTACCGTGTCTGTAATTATCAGTGTGCTTTTATTCTCTCTGGAGCACTGAGGTGAATACGTTCACAAGCGTCTTTTCATTCATCGTTCGGTCATTGAAGGAGACGAGTGTCCTTGAGAGGTGAAAGGTCAGTCTGTGAATGTAGCCCTTTTCACGAAGACCATGAAGAGCGAGGTGAAGGGTCAGTCTCCTGCATGTCCGTCTGTCCGTCTGACCTGGAGGATGTTGTTTGGGATCAATGAGTTGATTTGAGGTGACTTGTAATTGGCAGTCGGGGTGTTGGGGGATTATGGGTATTTAGAGGTTCTGTTCTCTGGGGTCACGGCGGGTTGAGCGTCTGAGACCTGTAGATCTGAATCTCTGGAGGACACACATGTGAGATTACTGCCGTCTTTTCTCTCAGATTTCCTCTCATTTAATCTCTTTTTTGGAAGAATCAGTTAAGAGAATAAAACCACTCCGGTGTCTGAGAGAGATAATAGTTATGATCTCAGACGGCATGTGTTTAGTTTCCCAAACGCAGTGGTGCAAAAATGGGGTATGCTGTATATGCGGTGCATAGGGGTGCCACACAAGGGGGGGCGCCATTGTGCCAAAATATTATTTTAAGTTTTTTTAAATAAAATGTTAAAAATAATAAAAAATATAACAAAAAAGTAATTATCTAAAACATTTTTGTTTCACTTTTGTCTAGCATTTTAAAAGAGTTCAATAAATATATATTTTACTTAATCAAGTTATTATGTCAACCAATCACTCTCTGACAGTCAAATGACCCCAGCAAAGAAACTTCCCAAAGCGCAGAACATAAACATGGCGTTTGTGTGTTAGAGATTTTTTAACAGCTAGATGGTTCCAGAGCCGCACGTTAGGTCAAAACATTTTTTAATTAAATGTTATATTTAATTGTTTAAGTTTAAAGTTAACCCTAGTTTAATGTTTTTTTCTTTCAGTCTTCATTTGTTTAAGTGTGCTAATTGAGTTATTATTTTTTATTTCTTATAGTTTACATTTTTGGCCTATATATCATTTTAATTATTTGCACAAGGGCCCCTCTGAAGTTTTCTTAGGGCCCCTAGACGTCTAGGATCGGCACTGATGTTAACTATAATGACACAGAAATCACACAACCAGTTCACTTGAAGGAATTGAATCTTTATAATTCATCATTCATCGAACGTTTACTCTTTCTCTCAGAGCCTCCGGTTCCCATCGCTCCTCCTCAGTTGATGGCGGTGGGTGCCACGTATCTCTGGATTCAACTCAACGCCAACTCAATCAACGGAGACGGACCCATCGTTAACCGCGAGGTGGAGTACCGCACGGTCTCGGGAACAATGTACGACCTCCAGCCCGTGGATAAAACCTCACACAAAATCGGTCATCTGGACCCCGACGCCGAATACGAGATCAGCGTTCTGTTGACGCGACCTGGCGAGGGAGGAACAGGAGCTCCTGGACCTCCGCTGAGAGCCCGAACCAAATGTGCAGGTCAGTTTGATCCTTCGTCTCGTGCACTGATAACAGCTGTACAATCATCGTCTGTTCTCCACGCATTTCAAATCACTGCTGGACAACACACACATGTGTCTCATGAGTTCAGTGTAGCATCACTAGACTCCTCCCTCTCGCATGGAATTGAGGGTAAAGACGTTGTTCGATACGTTTATCGACGTTCATACCTAAGTGATATACACTGGCTGTGCAGTTGGATCATTGAATCAGCGAATACTGTACCGCGAGTTCGCCAGTATGAGTAGTTAGAGAGTAGTTCACCTCTCTCTCTAACTTTTAATATGTGAAACCCAAAGTCACTTTGGTTAAGCCACTTCAAGGTACGGTAGGCCTACATGTGTGTGTACAAGATCAGGATGGCAACATCTCCTCCTCATTTTGATCCATGTGTGTCTGTGTGTGTGTCTGTGTGTGTGTGTGTGTGTGTATTTGTCTCTCTGTATGTTGCAGTGGTTGTGTAATTAAGAGAGCTGATGACATCACATCACTTGAGTTTATGTGTCAGGTTTGGATGTTAATGGATTGATGGATGTTATATGTGCATGTGCATTTAAATTCATTCTTTGTGCGTGTGTGTGTGTGTGTGTGTGTGTATTTGTCTCTCTGTATGTTGCAGTGGTTGTGTAATTAAGAGAGCTGATGACATCACATCACTTGAGTTTATGTGTCAGGTTTGGATGTTAATGGATTGATGGATGTTATATGTGCATGTGCATTTAAATTCATTCTTTGTGCGTGTGTGTGTATATGTGTGCGTGTGTGTGTGTGTGTGTGTGCGTGCGTGTGTGTGCGTAAGGCTGGAGAACTGCAGGATGTTTTGGAGGGTTTTGACCTCCTGTTGAAGGTCTCTCATCTCTGTGGTCCTGATGCTGATGTATGTGTTTACTCCTCTAGCCTTCACACCATCACTGCAGGTGCGTGCGCACGTGTGTGTGTTCAAATGCTGCTGTTTTTGTTTGAACTTTTTCCGTTGTCAATGTTGAAACTTTTTTAAATTCAACGTTTCTCTGAAGGAATTCTGCATTCAGACATTTAACGCTGCGGAAAATAAATGATGTTTTCCTGCATTATTAGCGAGGCTTTTAGCGTAATGTCTGATTCAGGCCTCTATTCACAAACCTTAATGACACTTTTGTCCCGTTACTTTATAGCTTACATGCTTAACACGCGTGTAGATTGTTGAAATGGGGCTGGTTAATTCTGCTCCGTGTCTGAGGTTTCTTTATCTCTCCGCCGAGCTTAATGGAAGTCCGGCGACAAAGAAATACAAATGTAGGGAGAAAAAAAGCCTTGTACCCTTGAAAGTGAATTATTTTTCAGGAGGTATGCGCTCTTATCTGTCTGTGCGCTGTAGTTTTGTGGGCAACACAAAGGACGTTTGCGTGAGTCGCGGTGATTGATGTTTTTTTTTCTCTTGATGAGGTTTTATAAAAGCGGCTCGTCTGTTTTCCACTGACAGAAAGTGTGTGTCCTCGCTCGTGACACACACACACACACACACACACACACACACACAGCAGGTCAATGTGATATGAACCTGTTCTTCTACATGTCTACATACGTGAGGTCGTTTCTTCTTTCATCATACAGACACGAGTACCCACACACATTCTCTTCATGACCTCTTCTCATATCACACTGAAAGAAGTCTTCTGATGTTCTTTTATTCTTGAATTAATTGGACGGTGAGATGTGGGCGTGTCACATCAGAATGTGAGTTTGAGGTGGATTGTGGGGGATTTCAGGAGTGTCTCCATGGTAACGCTTCTTTGCTAATCTTACATTTAGTTTGAACTGTTGGCAAGATTTTACATTTGGTTGTTAGAATAAAACAAACACACAGATTTCAGGTCTGATGGGTTCAGGTGAGTCTCGAGAGAGGTTTTAGGGTGTGTGTGTGTGTGTGAGTGCGTGTGTGTGTGTCTCTGTCTGTGCGCGCACGTGTGTGTGTGTGTGAGTAGGGGTGTGCGTGTCTCTGTCTGAGTGTGTGCGTGTGTATGTGTGTGTGTGTGTCTTTGTCTGTGTGTGCGTTCGTTCGTGTGTGGTTCCTTGTTTGTGTATGTGTTCTTGAATGTGTATGTGAGTGTGTGTTTCTTTTTGTACGTGTGTGTGTTTTACATTGTCTCTCAAGGTCTCATTGAAGGGTTTGGAGCGTTTTCACTCTCTCTCTCTCTCTCTCTCTCTCTCTCATCTCTCTCTCTCTCTCTCTCTCACTCACTCTCTCTCTCTATAAAAATAAAATAGAATAAAATTAAAAGTCTATAAGTAAAAATATATATATATATACATCTCAATATAAACAGAAAGAGTTTTAATTAAAGTTCTCAATGAGGGTGATAGTGTCAGTTTGTGTGTGTTGTCCTGTCAGTGTTGTTTTGTGTTGTGCTGCTTGTTCTTTGGTCGTGGCAGGACTTGACATATCTTGCAGCAGGTTTGAGCTTCTTGACTTTTCTCCCAGTATGTATGAGATCTTGTCCTTTTGTTGAAACTGGTCAAAGTCTCTCTCTCTCTCTCTCTCTCTCTCTCTCTCTCTCTGTCTGTCTGTCTGTCTGTCAAGATTGTGTGTTCTTACATTATTGCCAAAGTAGTGAACATTTAACAAAAGACATACAATAGTACAAACAATAAAGAGAAATATAACAAAGTATACGTAATAAATAAACAAACTCTCTCTCTCCCCCCGTCTCTCTCTGTTGTGATAATGGTTGAATTGCCTTGAGTTATTCAACAAGAGAATATCCAGCGCTTCTGTGTCTGTATAACAGTGATTATCTTTGGTCACGTGACCACTACACAGCACACACAGTTGTGTAGCACACAGGTGAAATCTCTTTTGTGATGAAGAGAACAGCGAGAGACTCTGAAGGTCACTGAAGAACTCATTGTGTGCGTCTCAAGGTCTTCAGATGCAGTCCATATCTCATCTCTCTCTCTCTCTATGTGTGTCTATGTCTCTCGCTCATCTCATGATGTCATTTATCAGTGTTTGTGACAGTTGTTTAGAGCAGATGAGCATTAGTGCTAATGAAGATGAATTCTCTTTCAACTGTTTTACTCTGATCGTGAGCTTTGTGCTGTCTGTCAGTTGCTGGCGAGTTTGGCGTCGTGCTGAGAGAACACGTTTCATAAAGTCAAACACAAACTTATTAAGAAACGTTTTTGTTGTTGTCTGGATTTAATAGAAGACGCTAAGCTTGAGGAGGCTGATCTTCTCCAAACGAAGCCAGAAACTGATCAGATTCATGTGAATCCAGCGAGTTAAACCAGTGTCTTCTGTATCCAATTGAACCCAAATATTGAGAAGAGACCCCCGGGGTCTCATCTTATCTCCTCTGCACTCGTCTTGTCTCGTTCTCTTCTCATTTCAGTCTTGTACTTCATTTGCATGATACAGGTCAGAAGAGTTAACAGGAGCTGATAATGTGCTGTTCATTTACAAAAAATGAAAACATTGTTTAAATGTCAAGCCGTAGTGATCAAATGCTGCTAATAGTTCAATCTAAATGTCAAATTGAAATTATTCAATTACATCATTGAGGGGGTGTGTCACAGGTGTCATGTGTGTCAGAGTGTGTGTTTCAGTAAGATGTTAAACACACACACACAGTCTCATGTGGTTTCATAGAGACCGGATGTGGTCAAAAGTGTCTTATTCAAGCATGTTAAGTGAGTTTTCCAGCAGACAGTATCAATCACCTCATGTCGAGTCATTCTGAAGTGGCTTTTTCACATCAATAAAGGAAATAAAAGCGCTTGAATAATGGACCACTAGAGCCTGTGGGTCACATTCACGTGTTTTCTTAAGTTTTCTCTAAAATCATGGTGTGTTACAGCAATTGTTCCAAAATCAATAGCTTTTAAAGTTGGGCTTGATTCACACAATTTTCCGCCTTTTTCCTCTTTGAAAAGCACAAAGATCGATGTCATATTTTTGAAATCATTGGCTAGAACTTCTAAATGGTGAAACAGATGAATGTGTGATATCGACCTCAGTGAATATCTGTTCATGTGCTCTTTTATCTGTCATCCATGTGCGTGATTTATAATCATCTGCGTCTGCTTTTATTCTACTTGACAGATTGAGATGCTTTACATACACTGTATGGTTTGACTGAGACACAAATCACATGTGATATCATCATCAAGTTAAAGTGACTGAATTCAAATTTGACAATGTACACACAAACACACAAACAAACACTGTGTGTTCAGCTGTTTTTAATGTGTGTGTGACCTTTACAAATGTCATTTTTCTTCCATTCTTATTGGTGTGGTGAATAAATGATGAAACGCATCAGAGAGACGCCAAAATTCATTCATATCCCATAACAGCCTCAAACTCCATCATGTTTGCACAGTTCCTCCTGCATTTACATTTATTCATTTGGCAGACACTTTTATCCAAAGCCACTTATAAGTAGGGTGCAGTGGGCAGCTATCACTGCAGAGCAAACATGGGTAAGGTGTCTTGCTCAAGGGCACTTCAGTCATTTCCTGGTGGCACTGAGAATTGAACCAGCGACCTTCTGAGTACCAGTCGAACTCTCTAACTGCCTCTGACGTGTCTGTGCAGTTTGTCCAGTGATGTGTATTCGCAGTTTCTCCACTAACGTGTCTGCGCAGTTCCTACTCTGACGTTCCTCCTCTGCCGTGTCTGCACAGTTTCAACTCTGACGTGTCTGCGTAGTATCCCCTATGATGTGTCTGCGCAGTTTAACCTCTGATGTGTCTGCATAGTTTCTCTTCTGATGTGTCTGCGCAGTTTAACCTCTGACGTGTCTGCGCAGTTTCACCTCTGATGTGTCTGTGCAGTATCTCCTATAACGTGTCTGCACAGTTTTTTCACTGACTTGTCTGCGCAGTTTCTACACTGATGTGCCTGCGCAGATGTATCTCCTCTGACGTGTCTGCGCAGTTTCTCCTCTGACGTGTCTGCGTAGTATCCCCTCTGACGTGTCTGCGCAGTTTCACCTCTGATGTGTCTGTGCAGTATCTCCTATAACGTGTCTGCACAGTTTTTTCACTGACTTGTCTGCGCAGTTTCTACACTGATGTGCCTGCGCAGATGTATCTCCTCTGACGTGTCTGCGCAGTTTCTCCTCTGACGTGTCTGCGTAGTATCCCCTCTGACGTGTCTGCGCAGTTTCTTCTCTGACGTGTCTGCGTAGTATCCCCTCTGACGTGTCTGCGCAGTTTCACCTCTGATGTGTCTGTGCAGTATCTCCTATAACGTGTCTGCACAGTTTTTTCACTGACTTGTCTGCGCAGTTTCTACACTGATGTGCCTGCGCAGATGTATCTCCTCTGACGTGTCTGCGCAATTTCTCCTCTGACGTGTCTGCGTAGTATCCCCTCTGATGTATCTGTGCAGTATCCCCTCTGACGTGTCTGCACAGTTTAACTTCTGATGTGTCTGCGCAGTATCCCCTCTGACGTGTCTGCACAGTTTAACCTCTGACGTGTCTGCACAGTTTCTCCTCTGATGTCTGCGCAGTATCTCCACTGATGTGTCTGCACAGTTTCTCCTCTGATGTCTGCGCAGTATCCCCTCTGACGTGTCTGCACAGTTTAACCTCTGATGTGTCTGCACAGTTTCTCCTCTGATGTCTGCGCAGTATCTCCACTGATGTGTTTGTGTAGTTTGTGCTATGATGTGTCTGTGCAGTTCCTCCTCTGACGTGTCTGCGTCAGTGTAAAGAGTGTGTGTGTGTCTTAATAATGTGCCGGAGGAAATTGAACACTGCATTGATCTAACAGGTGAGAACATGTGAAGTTTCAGAGAAATGGAGTTCAGTTTCACCCAGGAATTGAAATGAATACAATCACCATGTGTTGAGTTCCACAGAGAGAGAGAAGATTTGATGAGAGATTATAACACATCAGGAGAAGTTGTCTAAGAACACAAAACCAGCGTCAGCAGACAGACACACAACAGAAATGATGCTGACGGAGCCATTTGTTAGATTCAAAAAACAAACAATCCAAATAAATTCATCTATATGTCATTCTGAAATGAACATGATGTACGTGTGCAGTCTGGTTGTCTCTGATTCTCTTTCATCCTGAAGTTCTGATCACGTCTGCTTTCATCTGAAGAGTCTCACTGAACTCAAGAGCTGATCTCAGATCAGGACTCGCTCTCTGTTCATGAGTTCTTATCTTGAGCGACATGTTCAGACCTTTACAATAAAAATATTCATGAATCAAAAACATGTTCGATACACTTTAACTAGAATAAAACAGATATGATTCACCTCTCGCCAAAGGAAATGATTCCCCAGGTGTTGTTGTGTGTTTTGTGAGCGGGTGGGACGCTTTGTTTTTGGCCTTGAAGCGTCTCTTGTGACATCACATGAATATAAACGTGGAAACTCGTGTTGTTGAGAGGCGTTCAGGATCATGACTAACAGACGTGTGTTTGCGTTCTCAGAGCCCATGCACGGCCCACGACAGCTCAAGGTTCTGGACATCAGATCTCGACAGGTCACCGTTCGCTGGGAACCTTTCGGCTACAACGTGACGCGTTG
>JAPMJR010000032.1:22494-54874 GCA_029783895.1 Triplophysa bombifrons | reverse complement strand
TGTACCTGCAAAGAAGGTACAAATATTGGCCTTGAAGGTCCCTCCCCAGTGATAAGCACTTTTGTACCTTAACTATGGCAAATGTGTTCCTTTATAAAACTGCCAGTTCTAGTCCTTGATTCTGATTGGCTGAGCGGAGTTCTAGGCCGTTATAAAATAATCCGATATATAACGGCTGACCGCACCACATAGCCTAAATATCATTTTATTTACTTTATTTAATGAAACCTTGCTAAGCATATGGAGTAACTGTTTTATAAAAGCAATAAGCCCCGTGAAGCCGTGTTTTACAGTGCATTTTATAACAGCTAAGGGGGTTTAGGCACTCCGCGAAAATGCACTGTAACCCACGGCTTCTTGGGGCTTATTGCTTTATTAAGCACCAGTACAGGTAATTTATCATTTTAATAACACGCATAAAACAACTAAACTGAGAAGGCATAATTTTAATATAAATAATGTAGATACATTCCATCAAATACATAGGTGTTTGAACCAACACTGTTCTTTAGCATACAGTAGAATCTACTTTATAATAAAAAGTAAAAACATAAAATCACATTTAAAAACATTTCTCTTCAACAACATAATACTTGTCAAAAACTGTTCGCAACACAATTTATTAAATTCATATTTTTTTATATCGCTTTTCGTGCAATACCAGTCATTAAGGTTATGGTTGAGACAAAAAAATGAATTGTGTCGTCATTCTCTCACCCGCAAGATGATCCAAACCAGTATACATTTAGTTTTTCAGCTGTATACATTAACATTTATGCATTTGGCAGACACACTTATCCAAAGCAACTTACACTGCGTTTTCCTATACATTTTATATATTAGTATGTGCAATCCCCTCGGATCGAACCCACGACCATGATCTTACCACTGAGCTACATATAAGCTACATTTCTTTGTTCGGCTGTACTCAAAGTAAGATATTTGGAAGAATGTTGGTAACCAAACAGGTCTCGACCATCATGGACTATATAGAAAAAAAAAAATACCATCATTGTGAATGCTGGGCGAGATCTCTTTGGTTACTGACATTATTTCAAATACAATCCTTTGAGTACAGCAGAAAAAAGATATGTATACAGGTTTGGATCAACTTGAGGGTGAGTGTATGATAACATAATTGTCAATATTGTCTGACTATACCATCAACATTACAATCGTCACATTAACATTTAAAGCATAAATTATTCCTAATACAAACGAATGCGATGTATAACGCAAAAAACTCCAAAAAACATTGTAACAATTCTACAAAAACCTGTTAAGTGACTACAAATATCTAGCTCCTACATAGAAAACAACATCAAACAAATAGGAGGTCAAGTGCCAGGTAGTCCAGTTGATTTCCTTGCATCATACAAAACCAGTCCTTGTCATATGAAACACTTGAAATGCATGAGAATGAGAATCAAACAAATGTGGAAGCACCAGTTTTCCACACAGTATCAACAATGTTAACCTGAAAGAATATTGGAACAGCAGACTCGTTTTTGCAGAAGAAACGCAGACACTCATCAAGTCCGCAGCAGATTGAAAAATTAGGCTAATAAGCATGAATCAAGCCTATATGTTTAATTAGTTTTACTTCAGTAAAAATGTCGATGTGAAGACTTTGGACAAGCATAGGGCCGTGGCATGCTCGGAGTCTACGACAAAAGATGAATAATCCTGACGACAGCAGTTGGCAATGACTGGTCACCAAGTGTCGCTTCCTTCAACACATGCCTCTGGAGAAAGAGCAGTGTGTTCCTGTTGTGCACAAATACACACAAAAAGCAGAAAGAACTTCATCCTCGACCCCAACTGCTTGGCAAATTTCAGATCCCTCTATTTTCACAGTATGAAGATTCTCTTCTCACTGAAGACCTGTTTCCAGTCATACGTTCCCAAAATCCAAAATCCAAAGTGGGATATGGTCTAGCTGGATTATCCTGAACAAAAAGAAAAGCAGTTTTAGAAAAGTGAAGTAAATTTAAAAAGCCAGAAACTCATTATAATAATAATAATAATAATTAGTGATTGACATCCCTGAGTTTACTGGTATTTTAGTAAGGAAGTGTGAATGTTGTCTTACCAGTAAAGAGATGGAACGCTGTTGCATGTGTGAACAGCACATTATTGCAACAACCCATTTAGTCATTCTAGCAGTCTTTCATAAATTTACTAACTACAATTTTTTGTAAATGTATAGGAAACACGGAAATACTTGTCCGATTCCAATTTTGACATAATTGTCCACTTTCTCCAGAAATATCACAGGAAGTAAAACCAGAGCAGCTCGGTAATCCATCTATAAAAAGACATTTGAATCAGTATAAAGATAAACCATACTAAAATATACATTACAAATTTACACAGCATGAAATGTAATTTTAATGATCTTGTGTTATGTATTTTTTAACTGAATTCCGATAGCACGTGAAGACAGCCTACTTTAAACCAGGACTGCACCTCAATAGACATTCATATAAAACTATTCAATCAACAGTATGTGCCGCCGTACTTAAAACATTATAAGATAAAATATAAAACTCACCTGTGAATTCTCTCTTCCTCTGATAATTCAAGCTCAGCCTCAGAAGTTCCTCCGATGATAAAGACGCAAAGTCATTCATGCCTTATTGATGCTTGTAGTTGGTTTCCCGCTCTCCGTTCTGAGGGAAAATTCCGTAATGGCGGCGGGAGTGACTTCAGCCAATCTCGTATCGCTTGCAATGCCTAATAGTTAGCGAAGTTCATGGTTAAAGTCAACACCCTACTGTCTATACACCCGCGAGAAGCTCATTTTAAAGTTATTTAATGTCCAGGAATGCTTAAACAGTGTAAAACAATATATCTGACAGCATTGGGTATATACGTAGGCCTAACGTTACGTGAACGCTCGAATTTAACCGAGTGACTAACAATTAACTAAATATAACCATAGAACTTAAAACTCAACTTCAAATTTTGTACATTTATAGTTTGATAACTCAAATCCAAACTGTTATTTTGAATTAAAAAAGACACAAGAAACACTCGCATCCAACGTCCCGCTCTCTGCTCTGACTGAAAACTCGGTTAACTTCGGCCAATCAGCGTCCTGTTGCTATGCCTAATAATTAACATAGCAACCAATAATTCCCGCAAAACTGATTGTTGTCGGATTTATGCGATTTACATTCTCATATATATTATAAAAGCATTTATTTAGAACAATCAAAGGTAACTTTTATATATGAAAATAAATACTGAATAAATAATCTTATCAGTATTTTGTGTAACAACCGATATTATAACTTACTTTTAATTCAATTGAGTAAAAACAAATGTTGCATCATATTTTATAGGGAATAACTCAAAACATATTTAAAAAAATGTTCATATCGTATGTTATTTGCGTGTGTAAATAAAATTAGTTATTTATCAATAAAGGTTGGTTTGAGAACAAATATGTACCTTCATTTAAATTGTACCTTAAAAGGTACCGAACGGTATCATAAGAGGTCTTTCTTGTACCATTAAGGGTACATTTATTGAAAAGGTACAAAGTTGTTCTTCAGGGAACATTTTTTGTACCCTTGTGTACCTTTTTATCCGAGAGTGTATAATCGGACGATTGTATTTTTTATTAATCTGATAACAGGCTAATCAACATATTTTGCATATGATAACTAAATAAAACCCCAAATAAGACTATTCATTGTATTATTTAAAAAGTGAGTTTCAATTATGTAGTCTAGAAGTTTGACATTTAAAACCTTTAACAAAAAAGTTTTAAACAATAAAACGTCTTTAAATATCCCAAATATAAGCAACAATCCAGTTGTAGTCCATTAAAGATGTGCTGGTGAGGAAATTAATTTGATCTTGATCTTAAAGTTAGACATTACATTATTCCCTTTCATTCAACAGAATGTATTATGAATATTATTTATTATTATGATAACTAATAAGAACCATGACATATTCTTCTGTGTTTAACATAAATAAACAAAAGGTCTTTGATTTTTCACACTTACTTTAAAACGAATATTTAGTTTGTGGTTCATTAATATTTCATGAAAACACAACAATAAAACAGCCTCTGATAAACATACTTTTACTGAAAATGTATAATTAACCTTTATTGAAAAACGAAATAAGACGGATAACAGACAGTATAACGCAAATACATTTTTTTTTTTTGGATTTTTCCCACATTTTTAGTTCATGGTTCATATTTTATGAAAACACATCATTAAAGTAAAACAAAGACAAACTCACTTGCATTGGACGTAGAAATTCTTTTTTATTCACAAACGTTCTTTTGCGCTCCTGTCTCTGTCATCCTGTCAATCATTCCGCTGTTTCACAGTAACATACTGTAGATTTAACGTACAATTTTGTTTTATACATTACCTAGTTTATAGCTTTTCTTTCATTAAACAAGACTTAATATCAATTTTTTTGTGATGTAAGTGTATTCTAATTAAATAAGTTTTAAATAATTTAAAAGAAAACAAGAGAAAAATGTTTCTGAGCCAATGCCAGTCTCTTCTTGCTCATTTTGAATCTCAAAAGTCAATGTGTTTTCATCAAGTATTAATTAAATCTACAGTAAGTTACTGGCAAACCTGCTGCAAAAACTACAGCAAAGTTTTTAAGTGTATATTTATTGAACTTGTTCAAAATGCTAGACAAAAATGAAACTAAAAAGTTTTAGATAATGAATTTTTCGTTTTATTTAGTTTTTGTTTACAACGTTTAATAAAAAAAACCTTTAAATAATATTTTGGCATAATGGCGCCCCCCCTTGAGCGGTGCCCCCTGTGCACCGAATATACTGCATAACCCCTTTTTGCGGCACTATACATTTATATTACAGCTGTCAACTTTATAGCGTTAACGCCTGCAATTAACTTTTTCAGATTAAGGCGTTTAAAATATTTTATCTTCTAGCTGCGGGACACAGCAAGGTCCAGTCTGGTGTATACAGTCCCGGGCTAAAGGCTGCGTCAGTCAATCTCTGTCAGAAATCTCAGCATCAGTATTAAGTTCTCTCTCGTTCTTAAATGCATTAAACCAAACAAGACTATGACATAAAGCCCGTTTTGTTTAGCATTTTTGTAAGCACAGAGTTGTGAAGATGGGAGTCATCTGTGTAAAGAGACGCTCTTAAAGGGGCCGCGCTCTTATAACTGCTGCTGTGACTCATTAAAGAACAAAAGAAAAGAGGAATTCAAAGTGTTTTGTAGCTTTAATGAGAATTTAATTTACAATTTAGCATTAAAGACTCTATTTGTGTTTGAGAATTTCTATTCAATCTCTGTATATTTCCTACCTGTTAGACATGATAGCTCTCACTTATACTTTTGTATGGCTTTTTATTAATGTTCAAATAAATTAAAAATATTCAATTTAACAGAGACATCAGTAAAAGTGCTAATATCAGAATGTTGGCTTTCATTCATGAAATGATGCTGTTAAAGAAATCTGTGGTTTTTACAATAATTTGAAGATTAAATGTGAAATTATAAGATTGTAAAGTATACAGAAAAATGTGTGATTAATCAGATTTTAATTTATTTATCAATTGACAGCACTAATATATATATACTAGTGGTGGGCCGTTAACGGCGTTAACGCAGTGAGACTCTTATCGCGCGATAAAAAAAATGTCGCCGTTAATCTATTCTCAAAGTTGGGTTGGGAGCTGGGTCTATACTACACAAGCTATGATGACTTTCACCTTGATATTTTAGCGCGGATGTATACCAGCTTAACTGCAGTGTAGGGGGCGAGAACAGGAGTTTTCAACTCGCGTGATCCGCGTCTTTCGCGCCACCTCATCATCTAATAACCAGGGCTTCATTCGCGTCATTCGCGCCGCCTCATCATCTCATAACCAGGGCTTCATTCGCGTCATTCGCGCCGCCTCATCATCTAATAACCAGGGCTTCATTCGCGTCATTCGCGCCGCCTCATCATCTCATAACCAGAGCTTCATTCGCGTCATTCGCACCCGCCTCATCATCTCATAACCAGGGCTTCATTCGCGTCATTCGGGCCGCCTCATCATCTAATAACCAGGGCTTCATTCGCGTCATTCGCGCCGCCTCATCATCTCATAACCAGGGCTTCATTCGCGTCATTCGCGCCGCCTCATCATCTAATAACCAGGGCTTCATTCGCGTCATTCGCGCCGCCTCATCATCTCATAACCAGAGCTTCATTCGCGTCATTCGCACCGCCTCATCATCTCATAACCAGGGCTTCATTCGCGTCATTCGGGCCGCCTCATCATCTAATAACCAGGGCTTCATTCGCGTCATTCGCAGCCGCCTCATCATCTCATAACCAGGGCTTCATTCGCGTCATTCGCGCCGCCTCATCATCTAATAACCAGGGCTTCATTCGCGTCATTCGCGCCGCCTCATCATCTAATAACCAGGGCTTCATTCGCGTCATTCGCAGCCGCCTCATCATCTCATAACCAGAGCTTCATTCGCGTCATTCGCACCGCCTCATCATCTCATAACCAGAGCTTCATTCACGCGATTCGCGCCGCAAGTAGGTCTATCGCGTCTTTGCATTGACTTAACATGTAAATCACTCGCGCTTGACGCGCCATTCGCGTTTGGTCTGAACACAACATAACGTTACTGTGAAATTACCACATCAAACGTGACGTGCTAACATGGATGCAGGTATGAAGCCGCCGGGCTTGCTTCAGGGAAAATTTATTTTTAAGAGCCTTCCCAATGGAAACCTCGACAAGACTAAGGTTGTTAGCACCTTGTGCAATGCGGAATTGGATTACTGTACGGAATTGGTTTAAAAAAAAAAAATTCTCTCAACAGGTCTATCTTTAGTTGAAACCAGTGAATTTGTATTGGCACCTAATGTATTATGGCTCCTGTATGACATATCGCTTGTTGCTCCCTAACTCTTTATAAGTCGCTTTGGATAAAAGCGTCTGCTAAATGACTAAATGTAAATGTACTGTAGGAGCTCTTCCAGTCTCAAGTACCACCTAAACGCAGAGCATCCCTTAACTAATGCGGAAGTAAACACAAGTACATCTTATTGAACATAATTTTTATAATTTTATCACAAATTATCATAGTAGAACAGCTTTCTCAAGCAGTTTGTGATGCATTTTGGAAACAGGAGATGAGCCCCTGATCTAATGCGCCACCTGGCTTGAGAAACCCGTTCTCAAAGACTTACTTTTAGTCATTATTTGGGTAGCACACATATTCTGAATGCCTTCCGCAGAATTCAAATGAGCCATTTTAATCTAGATTAAAAAAATTAATCTATGCCCACCACTAATATATACATATTAAAGTACAAATATTAAAATGTTTCCATGTAATGTTTCAGCCAGAGGATTTCTAAGTTCAATCATTATGATTATTAATATATATTTTCATGTTTTAATATGAAACATGAATGACAAAGCACATGAAAAAAATAACTAAATATTAACGTGAAAACTAAAAATATAAAGACGATTCAAAATATTGAGAAAACCACCGTAAAACTGAATAAAACTGAATATTTATCAGCCAAAAATCACATCTGTGAACTGAAAGTGTGTTTTATTTTGCTGTCGTGAAAAATACTCTATTACTAATCTCTCATCTTTATTCATGTCTCTGATTCTTTTGTGCGCTTTGATTATTATTATTATTATTATTATTGCGATGATAAAACAGGCGGTGTATTTCCGTGAGGATTACAGACAGAATGACTTTTATATTTTCATTGTTCTGAATGAGTAATCAAAGCATCTGATTAGCTGGAGGAAAATCTGCTCCCAGACGCTCCACGGCAGATGTTTGTCATTGATATCCGCCTGAAGGAAACACATTAAATGACACTGGAGCTTTGAGCCAAAACAACAACAGAGATTAATCCAAAGAATATGAAGGAGAGAACTCCTCACCGCAGCCGCCGAGGAACACGCAAATCAAACACTTCACTTTTTCTGTGTAATCACTCATTAGAAACACAAATCCACCCACTCATGCACAAATATACTTAAGCACACGTAATCTCTGTGAACACACACACTTACGCGGGGTGTTTGGAAGCCTGTCCAGAGGGGACGAGAGCGTGTACCGTCTCTTTAAGAGCATTACCGATCTGTCTCGGCACAAACGCCTCAAGACCATCACAAACACAAATACACATTTACATCATCAGTGTGAGAAATACAACCTGAAACACTCACCGCCATTGGTTACGCTAGTGATCGCGCCGCCCCGGGGCCTGTCAACACACACACAACACACACACATTCACTCGCCATATTACAGGTAACACACACACATCAAACACCACACAAACACATACCACACACACACACGCACACACCTACACACATTTTCACACACATTCACTCGCCATATTCCAGGTAACATAAATGCACACACACACACATTCACTCGCCATATTCCAGGTAACATAAATGCACACACACACACATTCACTCGCCATATTCCAGGTAACATAAATGCACACACCACACACATTCACTCGCCATATTCCAGGTAACATAAATGCACACACACACACACACATTTACTCGCCATATTACAGGTAACATAAATGCACACACACACACATTTACTCGCCATATTCCAGGTAACATAAATGCACACACACACACACACACACATTCACTCGCCATATTCCAGGTAACACACACACACACACCAAATACCACACTAACACATATCACACACACGCACGCACACACCTACACACATTTTCACACACATTCACTTCGCCATATTCCAGATAAAACACACACATACCACACACACACACGCACAGCACACACCTACACACATTTTCACACACATTCACTTCGCCATATTCCAGATAAAACACACACATACCACACACATACACCACACACATACCAAACACACACATTAAACACACACTTTGCCTTTCCATATTCCAGGAAGCACACACACACACGCTAAATACACACACCAAACATGACACAAACACCAAACACACACCACATACACACACACATTAAACACACACATTCACTCTCCATATTCCAGGAAACACACACACACCAAACACACTGACACACACACACACTAAAACACACACACACCAAACACACTGACACACAACTACACAGCTAAACACACACACGCCAAACACATACACACTACACAGACACACACACATGCTAAACACACACAGCTAGACAATACAGCACCCAACAGAAAATTAAACAATATTAAAAATAAAGATAAAATGTAACAATAAGAATACCATAAAAAAATAAACAAAATGTTTATGTAATGTAAATAATAAATAATATATGATGAATGAAATGTAATAAATGCTTAATACTTAGTAAGTGTCAGTTAATGGAAATAATCAATGGAATTATGAGATCAATGAAATAAAAGAACATAAATAAGAAACAGATCTGAGTTTCTACTCTCATCTATCAAGCGTGTAAACATCTTTACACAGACCTCAAGATTCTGCAAAGAATTTCCGTGAGGATCAAAGATGCTTTATTAATTCATATTAAACCCAAAAAAATCAATCTATTAAATATTATGTGAACCCAAAGATTCCTCAAAGTGGTCGTTGATCTGTTAGCGTGTGTGAGGGGGAGCTGATGAGAGATGAAGTGTGAGCTCAGTCATTAGCACAGAAGAGAGAGACGGACTCACAGCATCACAGTCCAGACCATCATCAGGTCACGTGCTCAGAGACTGACCCACTGTAATCCAGATCCAGCATCACATGAGCCTTCACGTCTGATGATATTCTGTCTAAGATCATACAGTCAGAGCTGCGTGTGTCCTTTACTTTCAAAAGATTATCATCATCAGTCTGTGGATCTTTCAAAACTATAGTCACAATAGAGATGACACGAGTTTAGATCTTTGCTTAGATCATTCTGATGAACACAAAAGAAGATATTTGGAAGAATGCTTATAACCAGACAGATTTTGTCTCCCATTGACCATAGTAGGGGAAAATCCTTTAGTATTTTTCTTAGATCATTCTGATCAACATGAAGAACATATTTGGAAGAATGTACGATGGCAAACAGTACGGAAGCCCTTTTGAGTACCATTGTTTTTTTTCCTACTATGGGTGTCAAAGGGAGCCAAATCTGTCTGGTTATGCACATTCTTCCAAATATCGTCCTCTATGTTCATCAGAACAAAGACATTTATACACATTCAAAATACCTTGAAGGTCAGAAAATGATGACAGAATTTTCATTTTTGTGTGAAGTATGGTTTTGTTTTCCAGGGTAACATTTGCTCTTGAAAGAATTCAGTCAGAAATCACATTGAGATCTGTAAAACGGCTGAATTTGGTATTTAAGACGTACAGAATGAGATATTAGTGCTCTTTGTATTCTTCTAGTGTATTTCAGTGGTTTTCTCATTGAATTCTGTGCGCGGCGCGCTCTCATTTGGGCTCTGGGCCGGAGCTGTCAGCTCACCGCTGTTGGAGGTTTTAATTCATTACTTTAGGAGCTCAGGGAGTTCAATGAAGTCAATGACAGTTTGAAGAGATCTTAAGCAGACATCCCAACAGCTCCAGAACAAACTCACATCATCCATGCAAACAACTTATACCTAACTGAATATTTCCTTTACAGATTATGTGCAAACAAGCTCATTTAACAATTCAATTTATTTTTTAATTTTCATTGTTGCTAAGCAGCTTTACATGTAACATGATTAAAAAAAATGGAAATATTACAGACAGTATATGTTAATAAGATTCGTGGGATTATTGCAAGTTTTGCTCAATGCAATTGACACTGATCAAACTTAAAGGGATATTTCAATACTAAATCAAAATGTCGCTGTGTTTGACTCCCCCTCAAGGCATCCTAACTGAATATAGTTTTCTTCTGGAAGAATAATGCTGTCGGAGTAACAATAAACAACACCTATCAATTTTCTTCCAAGCGGTAGAATGGGAGTGAACGGGTGTTGATTTTTTGAAGCTCCAAAAAGTGTATCCATCGATTAAAGAACTGCTCGAGAGTTTAAGAGAAAGATCCATATTACACTATTAATGTCGATGTCTAGCTTCATCATCTCTCGAATGCACGTGAACCAGAGGCTTGTTCTTCTGGCAGATGACACAGGCGTGTAATATGTTCCGGTGACAAATGTAGATACGACTCTTTCCTGAGACTGTAGTAATTCTGTCGGAGATAAAATTGTTTGGTTCAGCATTTTAGTTGATGACGCCTACTAATAAATACGTTCAGAATGGATCAATGTCAAATTCTGATTGGCTGGAAGGTGTGCATTAAAACCCTTTAACGCATGAGGAGCTCCAGTCAGTTGATTACATTTAAAATAAGTGTGATTTTCAACTGTTTGATTTAAAATGACACTGTAAACATCAATAACAGCTTTAACTTGGCAAATAACCGTAATGTAAGCGGGATTATCCACAGCTAGCCGTGCGTTAAAGCATTTTAATGCACTCTGCTTTGTGTCGGATGGTTTACTGTTTTCTGGTGAAAATTCGAAGTGTGAATCCATGGACACTTAAAGTGGCTGTAACTCCAGTTTCTGCATATCTGATGTTAATCTTGAGTAGTTACAGAATATTATCGCAATCTTCAAATACCGTATAGTCTTTCGTTTGATCACAGTTATAAAAGACATATACAGCTGTACGATTATTTCCAAAAACAGTTGACCTCACGTGATGCGCTTCATGACTTCACAAAATACGTAATAACATTGAAAAGCTCAGGCGTGATGTAGGCAGAAGTACCGAGTCTGTGTTGGAACGTGCAGTTTTCAACATAACTACGTATTATGTGAAGTCATGAATGCACATCACAGAACAGAGCAATACCAGCACTTGTGTTTATAAAATATATACATTTTTTTTAAATGGCGATGGTTTCTCTAGATAAGTTCTTTATTCATGGTCTGGTGTGGTTTAAAGCCCTTTGAAGCTGCACTGAAACTGTCATTTTCACCTTCAAGCGTTTGGAGTCCATTGAAGTCACTGTATGGAGAAAAATCCTGCAATGTTTTCATCAGAAAACCTTCATTTCTTTACCACTAAAGAAACAAACACATAAACATGTTGGATGACATGAGGCTGAGTAAATGATCATCAACATTTCTTTTGAATTTGAAGCACTCCTTAAACGGCTGATTTTACCCACAGCACGTGAGATGGCGGAGTTTAGTGGCGCTACACTGCATAAATAAATTAAATAAAAGATGCTTCGCTAAATTAATAAATTAAATTAAAGTATACAGTAAACATTGCATATGAAACAATGATGGAATAAATACTTAAATGGAAGGAAGAGCTGTATATTGATGTTCGCGAAGGTTAAGGATCACAGTTTCCGTCTCACGTTAGTATGCATACTGTTGTGCTACACACATAATGTATATACTTCTACATGACAAAAACACACCGTACTTTAAAGGCATAGTATAAGTAGACGAAATGGGCCGGAGCAATGGTTTTACAGTAGTTTTATAGATAAAAACACGGCCATGGTTAATTTTCACTAGGGTACTGTATAGGCTACTGTGTGCCAGTCCCAGAAGTGAAAGAACAAAGAGAAATGTTTAAAGCTTACATGTGACATGTTATAGAAATAATCGGAATCAAATTTAAATTGAAATGTTGAGTAGTTCATCAGTATTTGTGTTATTATTAACAGCGTCCTTGAGCCCTTGGACATTGAGGGGTCCAAACCTGAACATTTGAGGACTGTTGTCTCCCCCCGTCCCCTGCTGATCGTAATGAGTTTGTTATACTGGGATGTCATTATAACAGGAGTGAGGGTCTCTGATCTTATACCGCGCGTCAGATGAAAGTCGCAGGTGTCTGCGCACGCTCGCTCGCGCTCTCAGATGTTCAGATCGCCCGTTGCCATCGGCGGTCTCCATTTCGCCCGAGGGCAGAACGAGTCACATTCGTGCCCCTGATTCAAACCCCACATATCAGCGGTGACAGACAAGCCCACGTCCACACAGACCTTCTTCTTTCAGGAAAAAAGGGCGAATTTATGCAGAATACTAAGTGATGCGATGGGCGAGATTTCCGTTTCCACAGCAACAGAAGGAAGAAGGACATTACTGGGTTGTGATGTGGAAATGGGTTTCCGTCTCCAGGTCTCATCCCATTACACACCTGCTGAAGCCCACAGCACCATCACCGCCCATACACATCACATAAAACCTCCAGCAGCACCTCGACATTCACAGCTTTAGATTTTCATTTTCAAACGTGACTATGAAAAGGGTTTTAAAACCTCGTATTAACAGCAGTTCTTATTTACTTCATATGAAGAGTTTATTTCCAAAAAGAGAAATCGTTTTTTCCCGAAATCTTTTATTTTATTGTGTTAGTTAGCTGTGTTTTTGAGTTAGTATGGCTTAAATTGATTGATATTAATAGGGTCTATGCACAAGGCACGATGATGTAATTCCGCAAGGTCACTTCCGCTCTAAGAGCACTAATGAGTAATGAGTTTGTTATACTGTGATGTCATTATAACAGGAGTGAGGGTCTCTGATCTTATACCGCGTGTCAGATGGAAGGGCATTTTTTCATGAAGTGATAACGAAGCGTTTAGTCAGAAATCGTTAAAATTTTGGCGAACCAACAGCACTATGGGTGAGCATTGTATAGTGCCTCTGTGATCACACCTCTAGTGATTTTAAAAACGACGTTATCAGAAATAAACTCTTCATATATTTAAATGAGCAGTTTTTAGTTCAGGTGCATCTGTGAATTTCATGTACAAAAACTGTAGACAGTGTATAATGTTTTCTTCATTGGTTTATACACTTCTGTTTTTTATTATAGTGAATATCAAGGCGTTTAATTTTATTTCACCTCTGAATAAAAATACACATAAATGAAACACTTCAGTTGTATTATAATTTACATATAAAAATTGAACAATTCTTTAACTAACAATATTATCTTTATTAATTTCGGAGGGTTGAATTTGACATTTCTACATGCACAACTCTCCCTCCCTCCATCTCTCTCTCTCCCCCTACTCTCTCTCTCTGTCTCTCTCTCTCTCTCTCTCTCTCTCTCTCTCTATCTCTCTCTCTCTCTCTGTCTCTCTCTCTCTATCTGTCTCTCTCTCTCTATCTCTCTCTATCTCTCTCTCTCTCTCTCTCTATCTGTCTCTCTCTCTCTATCTCTCTCTCTCTCTCTCTCTATCTCTCTCTATCTCTCTCTCTCTCTCTGTCTCTCTCTCTCTATCTGTCTATCTCTCTCTATCTCTCTCTCTCTCTCTATCTCTCTCTATCTCTCTCTCTCTCTCTGTCTCTCTCTCTCTATCTGTCTCTCTCTCTCTATCTCTCTCTCTCTCTCTGTCTCTCTCTCTCTATCTGTCTCTCTCTCTCTATCTCTCTCTATCTCTCTCTCTCTCTCTCTATCTGTCTCTCTCTCTCTATCTCTCTCTCTCTCTCTATCTCTCTCTATCTCTCTCTCTCTCTCTGTCTCTCTCTCTCTATCTGTCTCTCTCTCTCTATCTGTCTCTCTCTCTCTATCTCTCTCTCTCTCTCACACTCTCTCTCTCTCTCTCTCTCTCTCTCTCTCTCTCTCTCTCACTCTCTCTCTCTCTCTCTGTCTCTCTCTCTCTCTCTCTCTCTCTCTCTCTCTGTCTCTCTCTCTCTCTCTGTCTCTCTCTCTCTCGCTCTCTCTCTCTCTCTCTCTCTTTATCTCTCTCTCATTCATCTGTAATCTAGACAGCCCTTCAGTGAGGTTGTGAATTGACCTCCGACCTTTCACCTCAGTGTGAAGCTAATTAACTCCACCTCTGACCTCGGTTGTGTCTCAAAGGTGTTTCAATAATTGATCACATTATATTTCTTCTCCGCACAGAAGGAAAGTTTCCCAGCATGCCAGAGGACAGCAGATGTGAGATATTTGATTAATAGCACAGCGTCTTTTCATTATTTCTCATGCGAACGCAAAGGCATTTCGATAAGCTTCTCTCCAGAACATCTGACACAGAATGATTGACAGCCGCAGGCGTGATTCATGTTCTTTTGTACAGTATGTGTGTATGGCGGATGGAAGTGTAAAGAAGAGTAAATCTATTATGGTATCATGTTTTTAAATTTTGTATTTTTTGATATTCATTGGAATGCTATAAAAAAGCGTAGTAAGCTGATTATGGAAGCACACTCTTGATATATTAATGTTGACACACTCATGTACAGAAGCGGTGCTTTAGGTGAAAGAGTATTTAGCTGATGCTGATTCGTGTTTTGGGTTAATGAGAAAGCGCAGGAAAGGGCAGACGGTTTCAGGCCGGCACGGATGTGGAAGCTTGTAATTCCGTTAACGACAGTATTTTTATACGGCCGGCTTTTATATTCACGGATAACCTTTTGCTAGCAAACCAGACTTTATTACAGATTAGCCGAACCCAAAGGTCAGATTAACATCAGTCAACATTCATTGTGCCTCTCTCGTTATCCACCGGACGTTATTTTTTATCCCCAGTGTGAATGAGGTCCGGTCTCTGTGTCTGGTGTTGGTGTCTCGGTGCTCAGTGCTCCCGTATCTTAACCCAATGACGCTGTGGGGCTTTAGTGACCCTTTCCCAAACCGACGCAGGATTTATGAAGGGACTGACCTTTAAGTCTATAAATGATTAAGCAGCAAACATGAGCAGTGGCGGTGTGGTGTTGTGATGCCGTGTTGGTTTCTGAAGTTCTGCAGCCCCTCTTCTGCTTTAGTATTCCTCTGGTGTTGGAGAATATTGGATATTTCTCGAGTCTGAGAAGGTTGAAATGACGGAGGCTGCTTAGAACGTCTTGAGAGCCCACAGCCGGGTGAGATGAAAGGAAAGTCGCCGGAGAGATTGAACTGGGTTCTTGATGAATATGCTTAGAGATTGCGTCAGTGCGGTCGCCGCCGCAGAAATGTCCTCATGGGAAAAAGATTTTCTTTCTTTGGTCATGTTTCCCCAGAAATCAGGGACAAAATCAAATTGTGTTTCACAAAAAAATGGCAATACTTTGTGTTGCATTTGTTAACGCTGCTTATGGCCTTCACTACAACTACACTGCTCAATTACAATGAAGGGATTAACACGTATTATTCAAAATATTCAACTGTAAAATCGTTCACATGCACACATGTACACACACACACATGCACACACACACGCATGAGAGTGAACGCACGCACATACACACACACACATACATACTCACGCATGAGAGTGAACGCACGCACATACACACACACACACACACACACACACACACACAGTGTAGTTTTTGAGCAGCGTGTATTGGAAGAGTTTATTTGCAGAATGAGATAAATACATTTTAAAATCATGCTTTTTATTATGTTATCATGTTTTTATTGTGTTATATCATGTAAGTTAGCTGTGTGTTTTTTGTGATTATGCCTGAAATCAAAACAAACCACCTGCAGTTATTTTCATTGGAATGCACAATACAAAACATGATTTTTGACCAAAATTTAAAAAGGGAGTTACCTCACGATGATCTCTGTTATCTCTGATGTTGTGTTGTGATTTGCGTGTCTCAGTGTGTATCAGGTGATTGTGGAGGAGGAGAGGCCTCGGAGAGCTCGAGGAGGTGAAGCAGAAGTTCTCCGCTGTTATCCTGCGCCGGTTCACTATCATAACGCTAGCAGTCTGAACTCACGCTATTACTACACTGCAGAGTTCCCCCCCGCCGCCGTCCCGTCACCACAACCCTTCACTGTCGGAGACAACCGGACCTACAGCGCGTACTGGAACGCCCCTCTCCTGCCGGCACAAGAGCTACAGCATCTACTATCAGGCCGTCAGCTCAGCCAATGGGGTGCGTCGTTCCTCATGTCTCTACTGTGTCTCACCTACAGTCAGTTAGTGAAGAGTTAAAGTCAATCAGAGATTGACACGCACACACACACATGTTGGGTTTCCATGATTTATGGGGACATTATGCGCAATGCACGCGCACACACACACTCACTCAGATGCACGAATGCATGCACACACACTCACGAACGCACACACACACTCATGCATGCTCACACACATTCATACGCACACACAATCAACAAACACACTCACGAACGCGCGCTAACATGCACGCACACAAACACACACTCACTCTCAAATACATGCAACGCACATGCACTCTTGTACACACACACACAGTATCTCACACATTCATCTTTTCAGCACCTCACTGCTTGTATTGAGTGGCTCTCCACATGGTCCCTCTGGAGTCACTCAGGCCGGCTCAGATCAGTGTCCAGGAGGAAGTTAATTGTGAGTAAGAAAGAATGAATGTGAAGAGAGCCCCTCCGGACACCCGTCCTCACAAACACGTAAAGAGGGCGTCAGGGAGCAGGTTCACACACATCATCAGAAGGGTTTCCCTCTCTCTCTCTGAGAGTCTTACAGACTTTCTCAATCACTTTGAGTATTTGAGTGTGAGAGGAGACGCCCAGCGCTCTTAATGCCCCACAGCTGCTCTCTCACCTCACCGGCGCTCTCAGATTGACAGCGGTTCGTTTCTGCAGCCGTAATTGAGTGAGGATGTGTGTTTTATCTGCGGCGCTGACGGATGCAGACGGGCTTTTATTGAGCGGACCCCTCATTCTGTTACTCAAGACGTGATTCATTACACCAGCTCCGGCTCTCTTAATGTTCTGTGTTTCAGGAGGCCGTGAGCCCACACCAACGTTATTTTACTTCACCAAAATTAAAACTTTGAAAACGTTCCTGTTCATTGAAATTAAATTAAATATTGACCTAAAAATTATGGTAAAAACTTAACTCAGGGAAAAATGTAAATGTTGCCTCAAAAAAACCTGAAGTATGTTTAAAGCAATAAAATTATAATAATGGAAAATCAAATAAAAATTATTAATCTTATATAGCAACATTAAAAATAAACCAATCAATTATGAAATGACAAAAGCACACACCAACATTGTTAAAACAAATAGATTAAAAATCTCAAAATAAATGCTCATTTAAAATATTAATCAAACTAAATAAAACTAAAATCAAAACTATAATAATTCCGGCCCAAACGCGTTACTTTACATTGTTCAGAGCTTCATGAACAGTGTCGGCTGTAACAGTATTATTCAATTTTGGTGTATGCTTTTGTCATTTTATCATTTATTTGTTTACTTTTATATGTTGCTATATAAGATTAATTGATTTTAGTTTTCAGTATCTTCTTATAATTTTAGTGCTTTAAATTTATCTCAGTTTATTTTTTAAGCAACATTTAAAATTTTCGTTTAGATAAAGTTTTTCCAATAATGTAAAGGTCAATATTTTATTTTATTTCATTTCAATAAACAGAAACATCTATTTTAGTAAAAAAAAAACTACTTGTGCATGTTTCAATCTTTTTCTGTTTGTTTATTGTGGTGAAGAGTTGTATTATATTATTCTTACAGTAAAAATGGAGTACTTTCATGAGTTTGGAGTTATAAGAAGTAGATTTTAGTGTTGTAGAGTAAAAAGTATGATGTTTGCTTCATAATGAAGTGAAGTAAAATCTTTCCACAGTAAAATACTGCACTACTGTCCCCCCGTGGTGAGATTGTCCATGAATTAATATAATAATAATAATATATTTGAAGCGTCTCTGTCAGTGGTGTAATATAAGTGAATAACTCCTTCATTTAATCACTAATGTCTGATTGTTTTTCTAGGAGACGAAGATCGACTGTGTCCGGGTGGCTACAAAAGGTATGAATTATTATTGTGTGTCACCTCAGCAGTTGATATGTTCACTAACATGTAAACAACACGTATGAGACATTGAACCAGCGGGTGTGTAACTGAGATATGAGCTGTGACCTGAATTACTCGTGTTTTGGGCATTTGCACTTATTTGTAGGAAAATGTGTTGATGTGAATGTATATCAGTGCAGGAACAGAAGTAATGATCAGGATAAAGAGCAGTCATCATTTAAAAAGTGTTTTCACATTCAAATAAAACATGTGAAGAGTGAAATAAAGAAAGGATGAAGGTTTGTAGTGTGTCAACTAACAATCTCTCTCTCTCTCTCTCTCTCTCTCTCTCTCTCACTCACTCTCTCTCTCTATCTCACACACACACACACACACACACACACACACTCACTCACTCACTCACTCTCTCTATCTTACACACACACACACACTCTCTCGCTCTATCTCACACACACACACACACACACACACACACACACACACACTGTCTCTCTCTCTATCTTACACACACACACACACACACACACTCTCTTTCTATCTCACACACACACACACACACACACACACACTCTCTCTCTCTCTCTCTCTCTCTCTCTCTCTAACTCACACACACACACACACACACACACTCTCTCTCTCTATCTTACACACACACACACACACACACACACACTCTCTCTCTCTATCACACACACACACACTCTCTCTCTCTATCACACACACACACAAACACTCTCTCTCTGTCTGTCTCTCTCTCTCTCTATCTCACACACACACACACACACACACACAAACACTCTCTCTCTGTCTGTCTCTCTCTCTCTCTCTCTCTCTCTCTATCTCACACACACACACACACTCTCTCTATATCTCTCTATCTCACACACACACACACACACACACACACACACTCTCTCTCTCTCTCCTGCATGGGTTTTGGTGGTTTGGCAGCTGCTATCTTGGTAACACAGCTCACCACGCCTTACGTTCGCATCGCTCCGGCCGCTGGAGACCACCAGCTAACAGGTCAGACACTTACACACCTCTGCGTCCGGTCTGTGAGTGTGTGTGTGTGTGAGGATGAATTAATGTTTAAAAACGGCTTTTAATTCACTTTTATTTCTCGAGCTCTTTTCATAATGCAGTAAAGCACCGGTACAGACCCAGAACACCATCACCGTATTCTCACACAATATGATGAGAGAAATCCTTCGGCCTGTATCACTGAGCTCAGACGCTTAACAAACACAAGCACTGATCTTAGACCTGTGTATAACCTTTGACCTTTGGTCAATATCAGGGGCGGCCACTCACAAACCCAACGCCGTGGAGCCGGAGAAACAGACGGACCACACGGTGAAGATCGCTGGCGTGATTGCGGGAGTTCTGCTCTTCATCATCATCTTCCTCGGTGTCGTGCTCCTCATGAAGAAACGGTAAGAACCTTCACACGTGCGCACGTTTACCGCTCCGCTTGTCATGTTGGTGATTGTTCAGAAATGTCTGGAGTCATCCGCAGTCGGTGGAGGGTTTTGTTTTGTACGGAGAGAGTCGATGAGGTTGTCCAGAGTTTAACGGCAGCTATTAATAATAGATATTTCTCCTGACCTTTCTATCGGCTCATCCTCGTCGCTAAATTATTCATCCGATAATGACTATAAGCCCCATTAAAATGCTTTATAATAGCCGGATAAGAAGACGCTTTCTGGTTTGGCCTCTGACGTCTGAGAACACACAAACGACTGGAGGAATCTTGAGTCTGACAGTGGTTTTCGTCTGGAGACGGATGAGAGGTGGGCTGATAAAAGTGAAGGATTCGCCGGAGGCTGGTTTACATTAGCCTGCTCTCCCGCCGGCCGCGCACATCTCTCGACTCATCTCCAGCAAATATTCCCCTCCTACGGGCTTTGACTCACACACACGCCGCCTGCCGTCACATACTGTCTGTTGGCTTTTCTAAACATGATGTGTTTGTCCTGCGGCTTCAGCGTTCTCCATCAGGAACACATTAACATCTTCAACATAGACGTCAAGTGTTTTTATAGACATGATTTGTGTACACACACACACGTTGTGAGACGCCTTTATATTTTACAGCTGTTTAAAATAGAAAATACGATAAAGTTTTGTACTTTTGATTTATACTGTTCCGTCTTTTGCCCCAGCTTGCTAAAATAGAATTAAAGAAAATGATTTTATTTTCTTATTATAAATCTGTGCTGTTTTGCCTTTTTGGTGAGTTTTAAAGGGATAGTTCATCCAAAAATCTGTCATACATTTCTTCGTTCCAATGAAAACAGAGAAAGATATTTGGAAGAATGTGAGCAGTTTTCCAGCTGTGCACACACCGGGGTCGAATCTCGTAGGAGATTGGGAGCATAAAAGGAACGAGCGACCGGACCGTCGAAGAGAGAGGACCGGGCCCCGAACTTGTGTTACGTTTGTGTTTGTGTTTGTATTTGTATTTTGTTCGCCGGCGGTCGTCCTTGAGGGGCCGCCGGCTGTTATATTACTTTATTAAATGTTTAAAATGTCTTCCGGTTCCCGCCTCCTTCCTCCCGGGTTTCGGCACCAATGTAGTAAAGCTCAATAAAAGGGAAGGAAGGAGGTGGGAACCGGCAAACATTCAAACATTTAATAAAGTAATTTAACAGCCGGCGGCCCCTCACGGACGACCGCCGGCGAACAAAACAAAACATAAATACAAATACAGTACACACAAGTTCGGGCCCAGTCCTCTCTCTTCGACGGTCCGGTCGCTCGTTCCTTTTATGCTCCACATCTCCTACGAGATTCGAGCCCGATGTGCGCACAGCTGGCGCTCATCCACAATTACTCGAACCACGGTCTCGCCCCGTCTACTCTACTACAGTAACCTTTGACTACCTTTTAATTCTTCCTAGTCAATGGTGTCCCACAATTGAAAACGACTGACATTTTTTCAAATATCTTTCTCTGTGTTCATCGGAACAAAGACATTTATGCCGGTATGAAAGACATGAGCGTGAGTAAATGATGACAGAATTTTCTTTTTTGGGTGCACTGTACCTTTAAGATACATTCTGCATCATAATGTGATCGTTTCTTCACTCTCACGTCACGTCAAACCTGTATGACTTTCTTTCTTCTTCAGATCACAACGGAAGATATTTTGAAGAACGTTGATCGTCGAACAACACGGAACTCCATTTTGAACACAAAAATACCGAGACGTTTCTCAAAATATCTTCTGTTGTGTTTCACTGAAGAATGACTCGCGTACAGGTTTACAAACATGTGAGAGAGAATAAATGGTTCATATTTGAATGGAGAAAGCTCTCATATGATCTCATATAACGTATGATGATGTATCCGGGCTGTTTCAGGGTCAGTGTCCGTCCGTCACTTTAGATTAGATTAGATTCAACTTTATTGTCATTACACATATACAAGTACAGTGTAACGAAATGTAGTTTAGGTCTAACCAGAAGTGCAATTAGCAAGTGCAGGATATACAGTGTGAATAAATACAGATACAATATTAGGAAATTACTATACAATGGGCATGTACTATGAAAATACTTTACAGAAGGAATGTACTATGACAATATATACAGAAGGCTATATACTGTGAACATTAATGTACAGGAGGTTATGAACAGATAACAATATAGACTATACAATAGTGCAAGTGACTTGAGTGTGCATTAGTTACAGACATTAGCTATTAAAGTTACAGTGCAGTAGATGAGTTAATGCGGTTATTAAAGGTACGGTGCAATACATGAGTTAATGCAGTTATTAAAGGTACAGTGCAGTAGATGAGTTAATGCAGTTATTAAAGGTACAGTGCAGTAGATGAGTTAATGCAGTTATTAAAGGTACAGTGCAGTAGATGAGTTAATGCAGTTATTAAAGTTACAGTGCAGTAGGTGAGTTAATGCAGTTATTAAAGGTACAGTGCAGTAGATGAGTTAATGCAGTTATTAAAGTTACAGTGCAGTAGATGAGTAAATGTGGTTATTAAAGTTACAGTGCAGTAGATGAGTTAATGCAGTTATTAAAGGTACAGTGCAGTAGATGAGTTAATGCAGTTATTAAAGGTACAGTGCAGTAGATGAGTAAATGTGGTTATTAAAGTTACAGTGCAGTAGATGAGTTAATGCAGTTATTAAAGGTACAGTGCAGTAGATGAGTTAATGCAGTTATTAAAGGTACAGTGCAGTAGATGAGTAAATGTGGTTATTAAAGTTACAGTGCAGTAGATGAGTTAATGCAGTTATTAAAGTTACAGTGCAGTAGATGAGTAAATGTGGTTATTAAAGTTACAGTGCAGTAGATGAGTAAATGGGGTTATTAAAGTTACAGTGCAGTAGATGAGTTAATGCAGTTATTAAAGGTACAGTGCAGTAGATGAGTAAATGTGGTTATTAAAGTTACAGTGCAGTAGATGAGTTAATGCAGTTATTAAAGTTACAGTGCAGTAGATGAGTAAATGTGGTTATTAAAGTTACAGTGCAGTACATGAGTTAATGCAGTTATTAAAGGTACAGTGCAGTAGATGAGTAAATGTGGTTATTAAAGGTACAGTGCAGTAGATGAGTAAATGTGGTTATTAAAGTTACAGTGCAGTAGATGAGTTAATGCAGTTATTAAAGTTACAGTGCAGTAGATGAGTAAATGTGGTTATTAAAGTTACAGTGCAGTAGATGAGTAAATGGGGTTATTAAAGTTACAGTGCAGTAGATGAGTTAATGCAGTTATTAAAGGTACAGTGCAGTAGATGAGTAAATGTGGTTATTAAAGTTACAGTGCAGTAGATGAGTTAATGCAGTTATTAAAGTTACAGTGCAGTAGATGAGTAAATGTGGTTATTAAAGTTACAGTGCAGTACATGAGTTAATGCAGTTATTAAAGGTACAGTGCAGTAGATGAGTAAATGTGGTTATTAAAGTTACAGTGCAGTAGATGAGTTAATGCAGTTATTAAAGTTACAGTGCAGTAGATGAGTAAATGTGGTTATTAAAGTTACAGTGCAGTAGATGAGTTAATGCAGTTATTAAAGTTACAGTGCAGTAGATGAGTAAATGTGGTTATTAAAGTTACAGTGCAGTAGATGAGTTAATGCAGTTATTAAAGTTACAGTGCAGTAGATGAGTAAATGTGGTTATTAAAGTTACAGTGCAGTAGATGAGTAAATGTGGTTATTAAAGGTACAGTGCAGTAGATGAGTTAATGCAGTTATTAAAGTTACAGTGCAGTAGATGAGTTAATGAAGTTATTAAAGTTACAGTGCAGTAGATGAGTTAATGCAGTTATTAAAGTTACAGTGCAGTAGATGAGTTAATGAAGTTATTAAAGTTACAGTGCAGTAGATGAGTTAATGCAGTTATTAAAGTTACAGTGCAGTAGATGAGTTAATGCAGTTATTAAAGTTACAGTGCAGTAGATGAGTTAATGAAGTTATTAAAGTTACAGTGCAGTAGATGAGTTAATGCAGTTATTAAAGTTACAGTGCAGTAGATGAGTTAATGCAGTTATTAAAGTTACAGTGCAGTAGATGAGTTAATGAAGTTATTAAAGTTACAGTGCAGTAGATGAGTTAATGCAGTTATTAAAGTTACAGTGCAGTAGATGAGTTAATGCAGTTATTAAAGGTACAGTGCAGTAGATGAGTTAATGTGGTTATTAAAGGTACGGTGCAATACATGAGTAGATGCAGATATACAGTTACAGTGCAGTAGATGAGTTAGTGCAGTTATTGAAGCTATAGTGCAATAAATGAGAAGATGCAGTTAGTTATGCGATAGATGCAATAATGCAATAGATGAGTTACAGTGCAGTAGGTGAGTTAGTGCAGTTATTGAAGTTACAGTGCAGTAGATGAGTTAATGCAGTTATGAAAGTAGATCTTCACAGATCGTCGGCAGGTGTTGGGTAATGTCAAACACTGGATTGGACACATGTCACGGCGTCTGAGCGTGGATCGCTCCGTGGTCGTGTTAATTGAATCTCGTTCAATAAAGCTAAATCAAACGAACGAGCCCGATTAAATCTGTGGCATCTATTTGCTTTAATTTGTTGAATTCGATTAGAAAGAAGAGCAGGGAGTCGTGCTAATTCCCTTTTTAAAACGATCAGCACAGTTCATCCGGTCATTTACATCACAGCACATTTCTCTTCTCGTGTGATATCGTCCCGACAGTTAGCGGGTTGGTTCATTCCGTCCTCAGATGTCTGATTTTTCTAAATATGACATGACAGAGCACGACGCTCGCTCTAAGAGGTGTGGAGGCGGGTTTTAGATATAGGGACCAATCCCAAAGCAGAATCATAAGTGAATGAACCAATCAGAAGTAGGGGAGTCATAATCTAACAGGGAGTCTGTAGTAGAGTAGGCGGGGCGAGACCGTGGTTCGAGTCCGGTGAGTAATTGTGGATTAGCGCCAGCCGTGCGCACACCGGGCTCGAATCTCGTAGGAGATTGGGAGCATAAAAGGAACGAGCGACCGGACCGTCGAAGAGAGAGGTACGGGCCCGAACATGTGTTAAGTTTGTTTTATATATTTGTATTTATGTTTTGTTCGCCGGCGGTCGTCCGTGAGGGGCCGTCGGCTGTTATGATTTATTAAAAGTTTATTTTATTGACTTCCGGTTCTCGCCTCCTTCCTTCCGTATCTTGAACATTGAACTTTGTTACACTGGCGCCGAAACCCGGGAAGGAAGGAAGGAGGCGAGAACCGGAAGTCAATAAAATAAACTTTTAATAAATCATAACAGCCGACGGCCCCTCACGGACGACCGCCGGCGAACAAAACATAAATACAAATATATAAAACAAACTTAACACATGTTCGGGCCCGTACCTCTCTCTTCGACGGTCCGGTCGCTCGTTCCTTTTATGCTCCCCATCTCCTACGAGATTCGAGCCCGGTGTGCGCACGGCTGGCGCTAATCCACAATTACTCACCGGACTCGAACCACGGTCTCGCCCCGCCTACTCTACTACAGAGTCATATTTTGACACGGCGCGACAGTCGCTCTGAGAGATGTTGGGCTGGTCTTAGAGATAGGGATCAATCACAAAGCAGGATCCTAAGTGAATGAACCAACCAGAAGTAGGGGAGTCATAATCTAACAGGGAGTCATATTTTGACACGGCGCGACAGTCGCTCTGAGAGATGTGGGGCCGGTCTTAGAGATAGGGATCAATCACAAAGCAGGATCCTAAGTGAATGAACCAACCAGAAGTAGGGGAGTCATAATCTAACGGGGAGTCAGATTTTGACACGACACGGCGGGAGGCTCGATCGGAAAGCCTTGTTTAGGTTTGTCACGTGCTGTTGCCAGGACGGAGGCGAAACTCTCTCACACATATGTCACCACGGCTGTTTGTCTTCATTTGATATCGTTTCCAAACATTAATATTTTTTACTTTTTCTTTCCTGTCATCTCCATCCCCTTCCACTGCTAAACCCCTTCACCACCCCACTGGGCAGGAGAACGTATCAGTCCTACACTTACTACCTGTAAGTAAAACGTCTTTGTACAATGTTAGTGTCATGCTATGCTAGCTCTGTGCGCTCAAGCCTGCATGACCGGCGTCCGGACAGGCCTTATTTTCAATCGGAATGACATTTAACAGTCTGCCCCATCATGCTTTTCAGTGTTGAATTCTCTGTGATCTTACACGGTAAAAGCATTCAGTAACAAAGTGCTCGTGTGGATTTGGATGTGAAATGCCTGTCTGTGATGATGATTTGTGATTAATGTAACGCTTTAGGTTTAATATCAAAACTAACAATCTCATTCTGCTTGTGGACGATTGGAAAAGCCATTTATTTCCCAAGACTAGTTTTTGTCTTTCTGTTGCCCAGCACAGGGATGGGAAAAGCATCATTCCCCAACCTGGACCCATTCTTCATCATCATCATCTTTCTTTCACCAGCATTATTTCCCGTCATTCTGCGCTTCTGCCTTGAGTTTTTCTGCATGGTTTGTGTCAGTGGCATGCAAATGAAGTCCATTTATGTCCCTTTTCCTAACCCGAGTGATTCTTGTGCTTCATGTTGTTTGTTGTTGATCTTGCTGAGGTGTTTTTGTTTATTTGTAGGTTTGGGAGTCGAGCATCAGTTCCTTTTAAATTAAATATAAATCCTGACGTTTGCTCGACGGCTCTTCTCTGTCTTACAGCTGTTATATATACTGCAAAAAATGACTTTCTTACTTAGCATTTTTGTCTTGTTTTCCAGTTCTAACATCTGAAAATTATTGATCAAAATGACAATAAGAAAATAGGTCTTGTTTTAAGTCAAAATATTTGAAATTTCAGTGAAATTGTGGTTAAAAAATAATAAAAATAAACTTCAATTAAGGTCAGACTTTTTCTTTATCACTAAATTCACGATTCTTTTTCTTACCCCATTGACAGAAGACTTGTTATCTCAGGTCATTTGCTCATCAATCAAATGCATCTTGATTCAAGAATTTTTAGGCATTCAGACTGGACAACTAGACAAAAATACCAAGTTAAAAAGTCATTTTTTGCAGTGTGTCTATTTGTAGTTTTGGGAGTCGAGCACCAATTCTTTTTATATCAAATTTAAATCCTGACGTTTCCTCGCCAGCTCTTCTGTGTCTTACAGCTTTTATAGATACTGCAAAATAACTTTCTTAGTATTTTTGTTTTGTTTTCCAGTAGGAATGTCTTAGATGAAAATACTAAGAAAGAAAGTATTTTTTTGCCCGTGTGTACAGTGTAAAGAAGGACGCAGGAAAGGTACGGTCATGTGTGTTATTTTCTTGCGGTTATAACTTCAGTATCTGGAGTGGTTGGAGATTCTTATGGAATAACTGGAGCAGATTTAACAAGGCTGAGAAGGTGTCGATCATAAGTGTGTTGGTGTCAGTCTTCAGAGTTTGTTGCGGGAGCAGATGTGATTGACGTTGCAGGATGAGGATGTGTGTGTAGTTTTTGTCATGTCATCAATAAAGTGGACGGGTCTGAGGTTTGTGTCCCTGAGGACACCATCAGCGCACACTTATAAACTGACAGGAGGAGAGTCGACCGACAGCGGTCAAGGTCTCGCAGACATTTCAGTGCACAAACAGCACCGGGATAAAGTAGCTCAATAAAAACAAGAGATGCAGGCCGTGATTACCACACCGGTCATGTCCAGATCCTGAAACTGAGCATAGAAACATCAAATATCAGGAGTTTACAAAAACAGACTCAAAACTGATCACATTTACTTTCTTAATTGACATTTGCGACGTGATTTGTTTGCTTAAGTACATGAGTGTGTGTGTTGCGGAGTGTGTGACTGTTTATGTGTGCGTGTATATTTATGTTTGTGAGTGTGTTAGTGTCTGTGTTGCGGTGTGTGTGTGTGTGTTAACGCAAGTGTGGGCGTGTGTATTGCGGTGTGTGACTGTTTCTGTGTGCGAGTGAGTGTGTGTTTAGCGTGTGAGTTTGTGCGTGCGCGCGTGTGAGTGTTGTGGTGTGTGTGTGTTTGGTCAGATATAATGATAAGCTGAAGGTAGTTCAGTCTGGTCGCACACAGAAGTTGTGTTTTGTGTCTTTATTCTCTGTTGGGTCTCTCTCGTCAGCGCTCTTCTCACAATTCCCCACTGGTTCCCCTGTGGAACCTCCTCTAATAAGACTGGAAATGTGCACACAGATCGCCTACATACCTGCTGGACTTCAGAAAGAGACGATACCCACGATGCCGTTCAGTTTCATCTCTGTGTCCGGCGGCTGTTATTCTTTGATAAATGCTTTGGGCGTGTGGACAGAGAGATGTCACTAA
This sequence comes from Triplophysa bombifrons, assembly GCA_029783895.1. Lineage (NCBI taxonomy): Eukaryota > Metazoa > Chordata > Actinopteri > Cypriniformes > Nemacheilidae > Triplophysa > Triplophysa bombifrons. Next base: position 26,329 of record JAPMJR010000032.1, on the reverse strand, counting down.
ACTCGGTTCTCACTGCGTTTGAGTTTGATGTTCATCACAGTGAGATCCGCACATGTTTCCTCGAGTCTGTCAGGATAGAAATGAGCTGCTTTCAATGAATTCATTGCACACAAAACTTCAAAACGTTGACAGAAATTCTAAAACGTCTTAGTTATAATATGTTTGTGTAATGTGTTTATGTAAACATATCTCATTCATTTGATTTGATTTAATTTCATTTGATTTAATTTTGTATTATTATTTTATTGTGTTATAATTGTATTAAATAAACGATTTGCTGAATTTTGTTGTATGTTCATTTTATTAAAGTCCCACTGAAATTACAAATGACAATTCTTATTTTGTCATGAAATTTTGCAGCGTTTATAGGAAATAGTTTATTAATGTGGGTCATTCTCCTTTTAAAACTAATGTGCCCTCATAATCTTCAGATCAAATCTGAAAACACACTTCCATCTGAAATGACGTGTGTTAACTCCTCCCCTTCAGCTGTCAGTCTGCTGCCAGTTCCATTTGAAAATGCAACAGCTGTTTATACATCCAATCAATTCGCAGTGAAAAACGCAAGCCATGCCCACTCATTTTCTTCTTCGAAATTCTGTTTCACTCGGAAAGTTTTAGAAAACGGAAGTTAAAACGATCGCAACTTCCGCTTCACAGGGACTTTAAACAGAGATACTCTTACTATAGAGATGAGAGGGTCTGTAATACTTCAGCTAACGGCTAGCAAAACACATCAAGAATCAAGAATCCGGTCTCCTTTCCTGCGTTCCGCTGAAGCCAGGGTGTTAGCATTAGTCGTTACGCTTTTTTGCCTTATGCTTTCCTTTTAAAAGGGCTTTACTTTAAATCTACAGGTTGTTGAATATGTCCTGTAGTTCGGTCTTATTTACAGAAAGCATACAGTGCACTGACATCTAGCGGTTGAGTTTGGTATCGCAGTCTAAAGTCAAAATATTGGAGAGACAAGTTTAGACAAGTAACGCTTCTTCTCGGTTTCTTTAGTTTGTTATCAGAAATAATCTACAGGCGCTCTATTGTTTGTGAATGTGTACTGGAAGTTAAGGGCTTTTTTCCAAGCTTAAAAAATTATAAATGTGTGTTTTTTTAGGTGCAATTTACTTGTCACAGGAAGTGAGTGTTTTTGTTGGTTTAGTATCAAGCTCGTGTTGATGATAGACGGATTTATTGGCAGGGCTTCTCATCTCTCCGTGTGTGTGTGTCAGAGTGTTAAAGTGTGTGTTTGACAGCTTGTGTTTGGACAGAAGTGGTGGTGTTGACAGTGGGGGGGCGTCTCCATATGGCTGCTGAATGAGATCAACAGGAAAGATGTTGAGAATCAGGACAGCGGGCGGAAACATCGGCGTCTGTGCATGCATTACTTTACGTTACATTACCGTACAACGTTACGTGACATTTATATTTATGCTTTTATCCAAGTTACAACATTTGACACATTTAAGTTAGAGACGCAGGTCTGAATGTGGTAGAAAAATGGGTACGTTACGTCCGCTGAATGAAAGAGGAGTTAATTCTGACCGTCTCAAGTTTGTCTTAATGGAATATTGTCATGTTGTGTAAAGTAGCTAATATGATGTGTGCGTCGAGGAGCGTCGTAAGCCGTCAGCTTTGCTCATCAATCACGTCTTGGGATCTGCTCTCTTAATGCTCATGAAGTCGGCTTGAACAGAGTTCTGCAGATCCGTCAGACTTCTCGCGTCTCCTTACTTTGTGGCTTGGCTCCGTTTCCAAACTCGCATTTAAAATTACATTCCGTAAGGAAGCAGAACTCGGCCTCGGGCACGGAGCCCCTCCCACACACGCTCATTCGCTCCAACTAATTGGCTGGATAATTTGCTCTCTGAGCACGAGACGTTTGAAAGACGGAGGCAGAGATCGACTGAAGCGTTTTCCTCTGATCTCCGGTGACGTTTGGTGTTTGGAGAATGGAAATGAAGCGCTCGGGCTGGTGTTCTAATCACGGAGAGCCGGCGTCCTGCCAGGGCATTGACTAAAATGATATTTGGGTTTAATTGGGAGGATTAAAGCGTCGTGTTCATCAGACTTTGGTCATTTGAATCAATCTCTCTTGATGATTTTAATGGCAAATCACCTCGAGTGCTCTCGTGAGCGCTGCTGTTTTCACTCCACATTTGCTTGTTTTACTGTAAATCTGACCGGACACAATAATGTGTATTTTTTATATATGAATCGTTATAAAATGTAAACATTTCCATTAGTAATATTTTGCATTGTTGTCACACAAGTGTTAAAGAGTGTTCGTCATCTGAGAAGTGATGCTGTGTTTTCTTCAGTTTTGTGTCAAATACACATTTTTGTGAATGCAGAAGATCTTTTGATGGATACTTCAGTCTGCACACTACACACAGAAAGTGTGTTAGCTTGTCATCCTGAACATGTTTTGTGCTTTTTCTTTTTAGAAAACTGGCCAAGAAGCGTAAGGAGACTCTGAGCAGCACACGTCAGGAGATGACGGTGATGGTGAACTCTATGGATAAGAGTTACACTGAACAGGGCACCAGCTGTGATGAAGCTCTGTCATTCATGGACACACACAATCCCAACACACGCTGTGAGTCACATTATACACTCACAATAACAATGAAGACCTTCTCTGACAATCTCTGCTTTATTCTGTTCTGATCATCGGATCTCATCACAAACTCTTATTTACAGCAATGGTCTGATGCTCTGATCTCACAGACACTCACACAGACATGCACATACGCGCACGCAAACTTGCTCACATAGATGCACACACACACGTGCTCCAGACGTGTCCTCAGGTTTCTAAGCATCTGAACAGAATGTGTGACCTCATCGAGCGGGTGTGATGCTGTGAGGATTCAGACGATTCACTTTATATTTCTCTTCATTCGCTCTGAATTCAGGTAGAAGATGACGGAGACACAACTGACCAGAGCTTTGCGTGATTATTATATTGATATTTATATCAGTCAAAGTGACCGGAGGAATCTCCTGAATCCCGTCATGAGACCTGAGAATCTGGATTCTATTCTAGTGACGATCATATTTGTGTGTTTAACTTCTGTTTCTCTCTTTCTCCTGCAGCTGCTTCTTCTCCATGTTCTCTCACTGTGAAGAGCAACACATTAAACAGCAACATGCCAAATACATATTACCCAGGTAACAGCACACACACACACACACACACTCATCACAAACACAAACACACACACTCAAACAGTACACACACACACACACACACACACACACACACACACTCATCACACACACACTCATCACACACACACTCATCACACACACACTCATCACACACTCACTCATCACAACCTCACTCATCACACACACACTCATCACACACACACTCATCACACACACACACTCATCACACACACACTCATCACACACACACTCATCACACACACACTCATCACACACACACTCATCACACACTCACTCATCACACACACACTCATCACACACACACTCATCACACACACACTCATCACACACACACTCATCACACACACACTCATCACACACACACTCATCACACACACACTCATCACACACACACTCATCACACACACACTCATCACACACACACTCCTCACACACTCACTCATCACACACACACTCATCACACACACACTCATCACTCATCACACACACACACACACACTCATCACACACACACTCATCACACACACACTCATCACACACACACTCATCACACACACACTCATCACACACTCACTCATCACACACACACACACACTCATCACACACACACTCACACACACCCATCACACACACACACACACACACA
>JAPMJR010000032.1:7500-16994 GCA_029783895.1 Triplophysa bombifrons | reverse complement strand
GGTCAGTTGTGTCTCCGTCATCTTCTACCTGAATTCAGAGCGAATGAAGAGAAATATAAAGTGAATCGTCTGAATCCTCACAGCATCACACCCGCTCGATGAGGTCACACATTCTGTTCAGATGCTTAGAAACCTGAGGACACGTCTGGAGCACGTGTGTGTGTGCATCTATGTGAGCAAGTTTGCGTGCGCGTATGTGCATGTCTGTGTGAGTGTCTGTGAGATCAGAGCATCAGACCATTGCTGTAAATAAGAGTTTGTGATGAGATCCGATGATCAGAACAGAATAAAGCAGAGATTGTCAGAGAACGTCTACATTGTTATTGTGAGTGTATAATGTGACTCACAGCGTGTGTTGGGATTGTGTGTGTCCATGAATGACAGAGCTTCATCACAGCTGGTGCCCTGTTCAGTGTAACTCTTATCCATAGAGTTCACCATCACCGTCATCTCCTGACGTGTGCTGCTCAGAGTCTCCTTACGCTTCTTGGCCAGTTTTCTAAAAAGAAAAAGCACAAAACATGTTCAGGATGACAAGCTAACACACTTTCTGTGTGTAGTGTGCAGACTGAAGTATCCATCAAAAGATCTTCTGCATTCACAAAAATGTGTATTTGACACAAAACTGAAGAAAACACACCATCACTTCTCAGATGACGAACACTCCTGAATTTAACACTTGTGTGACAACAATGCAAAATATTACTAATGGAAATGTTTACATTTTATAACGATTCATATATAAAAAATATACATTATTGTGTCCGGTCAAATTTACAGTAAAACAAGCAAATGTGGAGTGAAAACAGCAGCGCTCACGAGAGCACTCGAGGTGATTTGCCATTAAAATCATCAAGAGAGATTGATTTTAATGACCAAAGTCTGATGAACACGACGCTTTAATCCTCCCAATTAAACCCAAATATCATTTTAATCAATGCCCTGGCAGGACGCCGGCTCTCCGTGATTAGAACACCAGCCCGAGCGCTTCATTTCCATTCTCCAAACACCAAACGTCACCGGAGATCAGAGGAAAACGCTTCAGTCGATCTCTGCCTCCGTCTTTCAAACGTCTCGTGCTCAGAGAGCAAATTATCCAGCCAATTAGTTGGAGCGAATGAGCGTGTGTGGGAGGGGCTCCGTGCCCGAGGCCGAGTTCTGCTTCCTTACGGAATGTAATTTTAAATGCGAGTTTGGAAACGGAGCCAAACCACAAAGTAAGGAGACGCGAGAAGTCTGACGGATCTGCAGAACTCTGTTCAAGCCGACTTCATGAGCATTAAGAGAGCAGATCACAAAACGTGATTGATGAGCAAAGCTGACGGCTTACGACGCTCCTCGACGCACACATCATATTAGCTACTTTACACAGCATGACAATATTCCATTAAGACAAACTTGAGACGGTCAGAATTAACTCCTCTTTCATTCAGAGGACGTAACGTACCCATTTCTCTTCCACATTCAGACCTGTGTCTCTAATTTAAATGTGTCAAATGTTGTAACTTGGATAAAAGCATAAATATAAATGTCACGTAACGTTGTACGGTAATGTAACGTAAAGTAATGCATGCACAGACGCCGATGTTTCCGCCCGCTGTCCTGATTCTCAACATCTTTCCTGTTGATCTCATTCAGCAGCCATATGGAGACGCCCCCCCACTGTCAACACCACCACTTCTGTCCAAACACAAGCTGTCAAACACACACTTTAACACTCTGACACACACACACGGAGAGATGAGAAGCCCTGCCAATAAATCCGTCTATCATCAACACGAGCTTGATACTAAACCAACAAAAACACTCACTTCCTGTGACAAGTAAATTGCACCTAAAAAAACACACATTTATAATTTTTTAAGCTTGGAAAAAAGCCCTTAACTTCCAGCACACATTCACAAACAATAGAGCGCCTGTAGATTATTTCTGATAACAAACTAAAGAAACCGAGAAGAAGCGTTACTTGTCTAAACTTGTCTCTCCAATATTTTGACTTTAGACTGCGATACCAAACTCAACCGCTAGATGTCAGTGCACTGTATGCTTTCTGTAAATAAGACCGAACTACAGGACATATTCAACAACCTGTAGATTTAAAGTAAAGCCCTTTTAAAAGGAAAGCATAAGGCAAAAAAGCGTAACGACTAATGCTAACACCCTGGCTTCAGCGGAACGCAGGAAAGGAGACCGGATTCTTGATTCTTGATGTGTTTTGCTAGCCGTTAGCTGAAGTATTACAGACCCTCTCATCTCTATAGTAAGAGTATCTCTGTTTAAAGTCCCTGTGAAGCGGAAGTTGCGATCGTTTTAACTTCCGTTTTCTAAAACTTTCCGAGTGAAACAGAATTTCGAAGAAGAAAATGAGTGGGCATGGCTTGCGTTTTTCACTGCGAATTGATTGGATGTATAAACAGCTGTTGCATTTTCAAATGGAACTGGCAGCAGACTGACAGCTGAAGGGGAGGAGTTAACACACGTCATTTCAGATGGAAGTGTGTTTTCAGATTTGATCTGAAGATTATGAGGGCACATTAGTTTTAAAAAGAGAATGACCCACATTAATAAACTATTTCCTATAAACGCTGCAAAATTTCATGACAAAATAAGAATTGTCATTTGTAATTTCAGTGGGACTTTAATAAAATGAACATACAACAAAATTCAGCAAATCGTTTATTTAATACAATTATAACACAATAAAATAATAATACAAAATTAAATCAAATTAAATTAAATCAAATGATTGAGGCATGTTTACATAAACACATTACACAAACATATTATAACTAAGACGTTTTAGAATTTCTGTCAACGTTTTGAAGTTTTGTGTGCAATGAATTCATTGAAAGCAGCTCATTTCTATCCTGACAGACTCGAGGAAACATGTGAGGATCTCACTGTGATGAACATCAAACTCAAACGCAGTGAGAACCGAGTTTAGTTACATCTCTCTGTCCACACGCCCAAAGCATTTATCAAAGAATAACAGCCGCCGGACACAGAGATGAAACTGAACGGCATTGTGGGTATCGTCTCTTTCTGAAGTCCAGCAGGTATGTAGGCGATCTGTGTGCACATTTCCAGTCTTATTAGAGGAGGTTCCACAGGGGAACCAGTGGGGAATTGTGAGAAGAGCGCTGACGAGAGAGACCCAACAGAGAATAAAGACACAAAACACAACTTCTGTGTGCGACCAGACTGAACTACCTTCAGCTTATCATTATATCTGACCAAACACACACACACCACAACACTCACACGCGCGCACGCACAAACTCACACGCTAAACACACACTCACTCGCACACAGAAACAGTCACACACCGCAATACACACGCCCACACTTGCGTTAACACACACACACACACACCGCAACACAGACACTAACACACTCACAAACATAAATATACACGCACACATAAACAGTCACACACTCCGCAACACACACACTCATGTACTTAAGCAAACAAATCACGTCGCAAATGTCAATTAAGAAAGTAAATGTGATCAGTTTTGAGTCTGTTTTTGTAAACTCCTGATATTTGATGTTTCTATGCTCAGTTTCAGGATCTGGACATGACCGGTGTGGTAATCACGGCCTGCATCTCTTGTTTTTATTGAGCTACTTTATCCCGGTGCTGTTTGTGCACTGAAATCTCTGCGAGACCTTGACCGCTGTCGGTCGACTCTCCTCCTGTCAGTTTATAAGTGTGCGCTGATGGTGTCCTCAGGGACACAAACCTCAGACCCGTCCACTTTATTGATGACATGACAAAAACTACACACACATCCTCATCCTGCAACGTCAATCACATCTGCTCCCGCAACAAACTCTGAAGACTGACACCAACACACTTATGATCGACACCTTCTCAGCCTTGTTAAATCTGCTCCAGTTATTCCATAAGAATCTCCAACCACTCCAGATACTGAAGATATAACCGCAAGAAAATAACACACATGACCGTACCTTTCCTGCGTCCTTCTTTACACTGTACACACGGGCAAAAAATACTTTCTTTCTTAGTATTTTCATCTAAGACATTCGTACTGGAAAACAAAACAAAAATACTAAGAAAGTTATTTTGCAGTATCTATAAAAGCTGTAAGACACAGAAGAGCTGGCGAGGAAACGTCAGGATTTAAATTTGATATAAAAAGAATTGGTGCTCGACTCCCAAAACTACAAATAGACACACTGCAAAAAATGACTTTTTAACTTGGTATTTTTGTCTAGTTGTCCAGTCCGAATGCCTAAAAATTCTTGAATCAAGATGCATTTGACCTGAGATAACAGGTCTTCTGTCAATGGGGTAAGAAAAAGAATCGTGAATTTAGTGATAAAGAAAAAGTCTGACCTTAATTGAAGTTTATTTTTATTATTTTTTAACCACAATTTCACTGAAATTTCAAATATTTTGACTTAAAACAAGACCTATTTTCTTATTGTCATTTTGATCAATAATTTTCAGATGTTAGAACTGGAAAACAAGACAAAAATGCTAAGTAAGAAAGTCATTTTTTGCAGTATATATAACAGCTGTAAGACAGAGAAGAGCCGTCGAGCAAACGTCAGGATTTATATTTAATTTAAAAGGAACTGATGCTCGACTCCCAAACCTACAAATAAACAAAAACACCTCAGCAAGATCAACAACAAACAACATGAAGCACAAGAATCACTCGGGTTAGGAAAAGGGACATAAATGGACTTCATTTGCATGCCACTGACACAAACCATGCAGAAAAACTCAAGGCAGAAGCGCAGAATGACGGGAAATAATGCTGGTGAAAGAAAGATGATGATGATGAAGAATGGGTCCAGGTTGGGGAATGATGCTTTTCCCATCCCTGTGCTGGGCAACAGAAAGACAAAAACTAGTCTTGGGAAATAAATGGCTCTTCCAATCGTCCACAAGCAGAATGAGATTGTTAGTTTTGATATTAAACCTAAAGCGTTACATTAATCACAAATCATCATCACAGACAGGCATTTCACATCCAAATCCACACGAGCACTTTGTTACTGAATGCTTTTACCGTGTAAGATCACAGAGAATTCAACACTGAAAAGCATGATGGGGCAGACTGTTAAATGTCATTCCGATTGAAAATAAGGCCTGTCCGGACGCCGGTCATGCAGGCTTGAGCGCACAGAGCTAGCATAGCATGACACTAACATTGTACAAAGACGTTTTACTTACAGGTAGTAAGTGTAGGACTGATACGTTCTCCTGCCCAGTGGGGTGGTGAAGGGGTTTAGCAGTGGAAGGGGATGGAGATGACAGGAAAGAAAAAGTAAAAAATATTAATGTTTGGAAACGATATCAAATGAAGACAAACAGCCGTGGTGACATATGTGTGAGAGAGTTTCGCCTCCGTCCTGGCAACAGCACGTGACAAACCTAAACAAGGCTTTCCGATCGAGCCTCCCGCCGTGTCGTGTCAAAATCTGACTCCCCGTTAGATTATGACTCCCCTACTTCTGGTTGGTTCATTCACTTAGGATCCTGCTTTGTGATTGATCCCTATCTCTAAGACCGGCCCCACATCTCTCAGAGCGACTGTCGCGCCGTGTCAAAATATGACTCCCTGTTAGATTATGACTCCCCTACTTCTGGTTGGTTCATTCACTTAGGATCCTGCTTTGTGATTGATCCCTATCTCTAAGACCAGCCCAACATCTCTCAGAGCGACTGTCGCGCCGTGTCAAAATATGACTCTGTAGTAGAGTAGGCGGGGCGAGACCGTGGTTCGAGTCCGGTGAGTAATTGTGGATTAGCGCCAGCCGTGCGCACACCGGGCTCGAATCTCGTAGGAGATGGGGAGCATAAAAGGAACGAGCGACCGGACCGTCGAAGAGAGAGGTACGGGCCCGAACATGTGTTAAGTTTGTTTTATATATTTGTATTTATGTTTTGTTCGCCGGCGGTCGTCCGTGAGGGGCCGTCGGCTGTTATGATTTATTAAAAGTTTATTTTATTGACTTCCGGTTCTCGCCTCCTTCCTTCCTTCCCGGGTTTCGGCGCCAGTGTAACAAAGTTCAATGTTCAAGATACGGAAGGAGAGCCCGGTGTGCGCACGGCTGGCGCTAATCCACAATTACTCACCGGACTCGAACCACGGTCTCGCCCCGCCTACTCTACTACAGACTCCCTGTTAGATTATGACTCCCCTACTTCTGATTGGTTCATTCACTTATGATTCTGCTTTGGGATTGGTCCCTATATCTAAAACCCGCCTCCACACCTCTTAGAGCGAGCGTCGTGCTCTGTCATGTCATATTTAGAAAAATCAGACATCTGAGGACGGAATGAACCAACCCGCTAACTGTCGGGACGATATCACACGAGAAGAGAAATGTGCTGTGATGTAAATGACCGGATGAACTGTGCTGATCGTTTTAAAAAGGGAATTAGCACGACTCCCTGCTCTTCTTTCTAATCGAATTCAACAAATTAAAGCAAATAGATGCCACAGATTTAATCGGGCTCGTTCGTTTGATTTAGCTTTATTGAACGAGATTCAATTAACACGACCACGGAGCGATCCCCGCTCAGACGCCGTGACATGTGTCCAATCCAGTGTTTGACATTACCCAACACCTGCCGACGATCTGTGAAGATCTACTTTCATAACTGCATTAACTCATCTACTGCACTGTAACTTCAATAACTGCACTAACTCACCTACTGCACTGTAACTCATCTATTGCATTATTGCATCTATCGCATAACTAACTGCATCTTCTCATTTATTGCACTATAGCTTCAATAACTGCACTAACTCATCTACTGCACTGTAACTGTATATCTGCATCTACTCATGTATTGCACCGTACCTTTAATAACCACATTAACTCATCTACTGCACTGTACCTTTAATAACTGCATTAACTCATCTACTGCACTGTAACTTTAATAACTGCATTAACTCATCTACTGCACTGTAACTTTAATAACTTCATTAACTCATCTACTGCACTGTAACTTTAATAACTGCATTAACTCATCTACTGCACTGTAACTTTAATAACCACATTTACTCATCTACTGCACTGTAACTTTAATAACTGCATTAACTCATCTACTGCACTGTACCTTTAATAACCACATTTACTCATCTACTGCACTGTAACTTTAATAACTGCATTAACTCATCTACTGCACTGTAACTTTAATAACTGCATTAACTCATCTACTGCACTGTAACTTTAATAACTTCATTAACTCATCTACTGCACTGTAACTGTATATCTGCATCTACTCATGTATTGCACTGTACCTTTAATAACCACATTAACTCATCTACTGCACTGTACCTTTAATAACTGCATTAACTCATCTACTGCACTGTAACTTTAATAACTGCATTAACTCATCTACTGCACTGTAACTTTAATAACTTCATTAACTCATCTACTGCACTGTAACTTTAATAACTGCATTAACTCATCTACTGCACTGTACCTTTAATAACCACATTTACTCATCTACTGCACTGTAACTTTAATAACCACATTTACTCATCTACTGCACTGTAACTTTAATAACTGCATTAACTCATCTACTGCACTGTAACTTTAATAACCACATTTACTCATCTACTGCACTGTAACTTTAATAACTGCATTAACTCATCTACTGCACTGTAACTTTAATAACCACATTTACTCATCTACTGCACTGTAACTTTAATAACTGCATTAACTCATCTACTGCACTGTACCTTTAATAACTGCATTAACTCATCTACTGCACTGTAACTTTAATAACCACATTTACTCATCTACTGCACTGTAACTTTAATAACTGCATTAACTCATCTACTGCACTGTACCTTTAATAACTGCATTAACTCATCTACTGCACTGTAACTTTAATAACCACATTTACTCATCTACTGCACTGTAACTTTAATAACTGCATTAACTCATCTACTGCACTGTACCTTTAATAACTGCATTAACTCATCTACTGCACTGTACCTTTAATAACTGCATTAACTCATCTACTGCACTGTACCTTTAATAACTGCATTAACTCATGTACTGCACTGTAACTTTAATAACCACATTTACTCATCTACTGCACTGTAACTTTAATAACTGCATTAACTCATCTACTGCACTGTAACTTTAATAACCACATTTACTCATCTACTGCACTGTACCTTTAATAACTGCATTAACTCATCTACTGCACTGTAACTTTAATAACCACATTTACTCATCTACTGCACTGTAACTTTAATAACTGCATTAACTCATCTACTGCACTGTAACTTTAATAACCACATTTACTCATCTACTGCACTGTACCTTTAATAACTGCATTAACTCATCTACTGCACTGTAACTTTAATAACCACATTTACTCATCTACTGCACTGTAACTTTAATAACTGCATTAACTCATCTACTGCACTGTAACTTTAATAACCACATTTACTCATCTACTGCACTGTACCTTTAATAACTGCATTAACTCATCTACTGCACTGTAACTTTAATAACCACATTTACTCATCTACTGCACTGTAACTTTAATAACTGCATTAACTCATCTACTGCACTGTACCTTTAATAACTGCATTAACTCACCTACTGCACTGTACCTTTAATAACTGCATTAACTCATCTACTGCACTGTACCTTTAATAACTGCATTAACTCATGTACTGCACCGTACCTTTAATAACCGCATTAACTCATCTACTGCACCGTACCTTTAATAACCGCATTAACTCATCTACTGCACTGTAACTTTAATAACTGCATTAACTCATCTACTGCACTGTACCTTTAATAACTGCATTAACTCACCTACTGCACTGTACCTTTAATAACTGCATTAACTCATCTACTGCACTGTACCTTTAATAACTGCATTAACTCATCTACTGCACTGTACCTTTAATAACTGCATTAACTCACCTACTGCACTGTACCTTTAATAACTGCATTAACTCATCTACTGCACTGTACCTTTAATAACTGCATTAACTCATGTACTGCACCGTACCTTTAATAACTGCATTAACTCATCTACTGCACTGTAACTTTAATAGCTAATGTCTGTAACTAATGCACACTCAGGTCACTTGCACTATTGTATAGTCTATATTGTTATCTGTTCATAACCTCCTGTACATTAATGTTCACAGTATATAGCCTTCTGTATATATTGTCATAGTACATTCCTTCTGTAAAGTATTTTCATAGTACATGCCCATTGTATAGTAATTTCCTAATATTGTATCTGTATTTATTCACACTGTATATCCTGCACTTGCTAATTGCACTTCTGGTTAGACCTAAACTACATTTCGTTACACTGTACTTGTATATGTGTAATGACAATAAAGTTGAATCTAATCTAATCTAAAGTGACGGACGGACACTGACCCTGAAACAGCCCGGATACATCATCATACGTTATATGAGATCATATGAGAGCTTTCTCCATTCAAATATGAACCATTTATTCTCTC
>JAPMJR010000032.1:0-2500 GCA_029783895.1 Triplophysa bombifrons | reverse complement strand
GTGTGCGTGTCAATCTCTGATTGACTTTAACTCTTCACTAACTGACTGTAGGTGAGACACAGTAGAGACATGAGGAACGACGCACCCCATTGGCTGAGCTGACGGCCTGATAGTAGATGCTGTAGCTCTTGTGCGGCAGGAGAGGGGCGTTCCAGTACGCGCTGTAGGTCCGGTTGTCTCCGACAGTGAAGGGTTGTGGTGACGGGACGGCGGCGGGGGGGAACTCTGCAGTGTAGTAATAGCGTGAGTTCAGACTGCTGGCGTTATGATAGTGAACCGGCGCAGGATAACAGCGGAGAACTTCTGCTTCACCTCCTCGAGCTCTCCGAGGCCTCTCCTCCTCCACAATCACCTGATACACACTGAGACACGCAAATCACAACACAACATCAGAGATAACAGAGATCATCGTGAGGTAACTCCCTTTTTAAATTTTGGTCAAAAATCATGTTTTGTATTGTGCATTCCAATGAAAATAACTGCAGGTGGTTTGTTTGATTTCAGGCATAATCACAAAAAACACACAGCTAACTTACATGATATAACACAATAAAAACATGATAACATAATAAAAAGCATGATTTTAAAATGTATTTATCTCATTCTGCAAATAAACTCTTCCAATACACGCTGCTCAAAAACTACACTGTGTGTGTGTGTGTGTGTGTATGTGCGTGCGTTCACTCTCATGCGTGAGTATGTATGTGTGTGTGTGTATGTGCGTGCGTTCACTCTCATGCGTGTGTGTGTGCATGTGTGTGTGTGTACATGTGTGTGTGTGTATGTGCGTGCGTTCACTCTCATGCGTGTGTGTGTGCATGTGTGTGTGTGTACATGTGTGTGTGTGTATGTGCGTGCGTTCACTCTCATGCGTGTGTGTGTGCATGTGTGTGTGTGTACATGTGTGCATGTGAACGATTTTAAAGTTGAATATTTGAATAATACGTGTTAATCCCTCATTGTAATTGAGGCAGTGTAGTTGTAGTGAAGGCCATAAGCAGCGTAACAAATGCAACACAAAGTATTGCCATTTTTTTGTGAAACACAATTTGATTTGGTCCCTGATTTCTGGGGGAAACATGACCAAAGAAGGAAAATCTTTTTCCCATGAGGACATTTCTGCGGCGGCGACCGCACTGACGCAATCTCTAAGCATATTCATCAAGAACCCAGTTCAATCTCTCCGGCGACTTTCCTTTCATCTCACCCGGCTGTGGGCTCTCAAGACGTTCTAAGCAGCCTCCGTCATTTCAACCTTCTCAGACTCGAGAAATATCCAATATTCTCCAACACCAGAGGAATACTAAAGCAGAAGAGGGGCTGCAGAACTTCAGAACCAACACGGCATCACAACACCACACCGCCACTGCTCATGTTTGCTGCTTAATCATTTATAGACTTAAAGGTCAGTCCCTTCATAAAATCCTGCGTCGGTTTGGGAAAGGGTCACTAAAAGCCCCACAGCGTCATTGGGTTAAGATACGGGAGCACTGAGCACTGAGACACCAACACCAGACACAGAGACCGGACCTCATACACACTGGGGATAAAAATAACGTCCGGTGGATAACGAGAGAGGCACAATGAATGTTGACTGATGTTAATCTGACCTTTGGGTTCGGCTAATCTGTAATAAAGTCTGGTTTGCTAGCAAAAGGTTATCCGTGAATATAAAAGCCGGCCGTATAAAAATACTGTCGTTAACGGAATTACAAGCTTCCACATCCGTGCCGGCCTGAAACCGTCTGCCCTTTTCCTGCGCTTTCTCATTAACCCAAAAACACGAATCAGCTGAAATACTCTTTTCACCTAAAGCACCGCTTCTGTACATGGAGTGTGTCAACATTAATATATCAAGAGTGTGCTTCCAAAATCAGATTACTACGCTTTTTTATAGCATTCCAATGAATATCAAAAATACAAAATTTAAAAACATGATACCATAATAGATTTACTCTTCTTACACTTCCATCCGCCATACACACATACTGTACAAAAGAACATGAATCACGCCTGCGGCTGTCAATCATTCTGTGTCAGATGTTCTGGAGAGAAGCTTATCGAAATAATGAAAAGACGCTGTGCTATTAATCAAATATCTCACATCTGCTGTCCTCTGGCATGCTGGGAAACTTTCCTTCTGTGCGGAGATGAAATATAATGTGATCAATTATTGAAACACCTTTGAGACACAACCGAGGTCAGAGGTGGAGTTAATTAGCTTCACACTGAGGTGAAAGGTCGGAGGTCAATTCACAACCTCACTGAAGGGCTGTCTAGATTACAGATGAATGAGAGAGAGATAAAGAGAGAGAGAGAGAGAGAGAGAGAGCGAGAGAGAGAGAGACAGAGAGAGAGAGAGAGACAGAGAGAGAGAGAGAGAGAGAGAGAGACAGAGAGAGAGAGAGAGAGAGACAGAGAGAGACAGAGAGAGAGAGAGAGAGAGACAGAGAGAGAGAGAGAGAGAGAGAGACAGAGAGAGAGAGAGAGAGAGACAGAG
>JAPMJR010000031.1:879034-884034 GCA_029783895.1 Triplophysa bombifrons | reverse complement strand
GTCCCAGATAGCACACGAACATCACGGAGACGTATATTTTAGAGTGTTTGCTCATCTGCAATACGTTTATAGGACGTTTCCTGTTAGAAGATGTCTTTAAGATGTAATGATTTAGAATGTATGTTAAACTGACATCTTATAGATGTCTATCAGATGTTAGTAAACAGCAGATGCTTTCCAGATGAAGTGATCTTTAACAGACATCTTGCAGACTTACGTGTGCTATGTATCTGGGGTTGTATGCTGCCTGTTATTTTATTTTTTAATGTGTATTGTTATTGGAAAATTTGACTTTTCTACCCTGCTGCTATATTTACCTCAATTCTGTTAAAAAATAATTGTTAAGAGATTATACACCACATAACGTTATGAAATTCGTGTATAAGCTTCATTCATAAAATTCTAACATAGAAGAGATTATAAAAAGAAAGAAATTAAGTATTGAAAGCGCCAGTAGGCGGCAGCGATTCACTGTTTTAATGAGTGAGCCACTTAAATTATTCATTCATCCAATTCGTTCAAAAGTCCGATTATTTTAGGAAGAAAACAAACATCAATGTGAATACTTTTGTCATTGATAATTACAGACACTATTGAAAAATGAACTTGCAAAACAGATGGCTGCTTTGGTAATTTGTTATAAGCCTACTGATAGTTATAGCTAAATACATTGCAATGGATTAGCTAGCTAATATATATGGTGTGTACTTAGCTATTATTACACAATATTCTCATACCTCGTTCTCAGTACATGCTTTATTTTTTTTGCATCCCTCTCTGACGAGCAGTTAAATATAGTCCGCTGTGCAGCGCTTCTCTTCATTTTTGGCGTACGTTAAGTTACCCGTGTGCTCTCCCATTCAAACACCACTCGCGTTGTTTTGGTGAAAGTGCGACTCATTGGTTGGGCGGTACCAATCGGTTCAATGGAGGGGGAGTATTTTTTGTCTAATTCATTATGAAAAACTCATATTTTTTTAGGAACAAAATTATCGTCACAAAATAAAGTAATTCTACATATTTTTCGTTTGATCTACTGTGATTTTCATGTTGAAATATTGGAGGGGTTGTAACTGATGGATTTGAATATTGGGGGGGTTACCTCCCCCCATCCCCCCCACAAACTACGCCCCTGCACACAGAACACACACTCAAACACAAACACACATGAACACACACTACGTGCACACACACACACACCTGCTTGAAAAATGTAACATTGTTTCTGCAATGTCTAAACAATAATTGTAAATTCTCTCACTCATGATATGACAGATTGTTTTGGATGACGTCTGCACACAGGATTAGTTATGATTGGCAGAAACACACGCACCGACACACACACGCCATTGTAAGTGTGTTTTTACGAGTATTCGCAGTTAGTTTATGTGCATTTAGAGTAAAGTTAATGAGTTTAATGAGTAATGTGAGGGATATTTATACAGTTGAATGGGCTTTTTGTTCTCTCTTCACCCAGCAACCATAAAACATCTCTCAGAAACACTGGATTCACTGATGCTGGATCAGCAGACCGTGTGTGCGCGCTATGGCATTACAGTTAAAGCCACAGTTCACTTACAATAATATTTCTGTCATCATTTATTCTCTATCATGCGCGGTTGTAAATCTTTATGTGAGTTTTTCTTCAGTGGAACACGAAAGAAGATATTTTGAGAAATGGAATACAAGTCGATGGAATTCAGTGTCATTAGACGATGAACATTCTTCAAAATATCTTCTCTCGTGTTCTGAAGAAGAAAGAAACTCACACAGGTTTAAATTTACATGAGGATGAATAAATGGTGGAATGATTTTCATTTTTGGCTGAAGTATACCTTTGTATACACTTGTTATATTGCATCTTAGGTCATTCAGTTTTAGTTTTTGATGTTTGGGTAGAAAGATAGAAATTACTTTAGATTTGCTTTGGCTCTTATTTTAAGACCTCCCGCCCTCTCACATTGCATTCATCATTATAAAATGACATCAAAATCAAAGAACTCATTTGCATAAGGTTAATCTTCTGGACACTCCCACTTTACACAATAACTCCCGATTGCACCATGTGATGGATTTACATTGATGTACAGTATGTGTGTGTTAGATGGTAAACATGGTTTCATTATAGCATAAATCCTGTGATCTACACGTGCACATGTTTCTAATAAACATCAAGACTTTTGATCCATCACAATTCATTTTACTTTAGTTTGACCTGCCAGACTGAAGCCATGCGGATCTGTTCTCACGTTTGTCATCACAGATGTTTGAGTTTCTCTTCCTGAAATGACTTTGAAATGTGAAGCGTTTGTGCGGATGGACTGTGTTGAATTTCTGCTTTATCTTCCTTTGAATGATGGTGGATTATTTCCATCTTTTGACTATTTGAATGATTGACAAATGAAACTTTAAACTGTAGAGTTTTGGAACAAATATCTGAAGTCTCTGTGTCCAGGTGCCAAAGAAGGGAGGTGGGGTGGCAAAGCAGGGAGGTGGGGTGGCAAAGCAGGGAGGTGGGGTGGCAAAGCAGGGAGGTCGGGTGGCAAAGCAGGGAGGTGGGGTGGCAAAGCAGGGAGGCCGGATGGCAAAAAAGGGAGATCGGGGGACAAAAAAGGGAGGTCGGGGGACAAAAAAGGGAGATCGGGTTCCTTTGACCAGGATTGAATGTAGCGTCTGAATCAAACCGGTGTTTCAGATGTCACGTGAATATGATTTTGTACTTTATTTTAGTATTCTATGAAGTGGCTGTTTTGTATGATGCAGATCGTACTCATGTGTGCAATAAACGTAAAACCGAAGCCACATTCCTTAACCACACCACCAGTTGTGCTAAAGCGTATTGTAATAAAACAGACAAATGAGATTGTGTTCTCGCATCACAGAACATCTATAACACCTTTCAAGAGTCCAAACACAAAACATGTACACACACACACTCACAGAATTCCAATTGATCCGATCTCTTCTGCTCATTTAACTTCCATTTCTCTTCTTTAAAACGTCTTTCGTTCACTTCTTTTGTTCAGATGTGTGTTTATCGTGTGTGTTTGTGTTTACGATGGTGTTGTTGTATGCACATCTCGACTAAATCAAAGACTAACATGCCAGATCTTCTGGAGTTCATTAATGAGACGCTTTTACAATTGCTCAAAAACAAACTCGAAACACATGTTTGTCACACAATTATTTGTTTCCACCTCTAAATTGGCTTTAGTTTAACTGCGGCGTGGTGATAAACAGCATCCGTGTTGCTGGTTTTGTGCGGTAATTGTTGTCACATGCTGAGTGTGTGTTATTTGTGTATTCTCCAGTGGAAACCGAAGTGAAGTCAGGAATCAAACATCGTGTGAATCTGTTCTTCTGAATGTAAACGATGGCTCGCTGATAAAATGGTAACGGTATCGACGATACACATATATATAGAGCTCCAAACTTAACATTTATGTAATTTGTTGCATAACAATCCATGCGCAGTCACTCGATCACAAACAGCAAGCATTTTTTTCACAAATAGTCCGCGTTTGCAACCTGCAAGTTTTGAGAGAACATTAGTCATGATCAGTGTTCCAATTTTGTCAAGGCTCTTGGGGGGGCCCTAACCAGCCCTAATAAAGAAACGTCCTTAAAATGTTGATAATCCATTAAAAGAGATCCACATGACGGAGAGATTGAAATATTTATTTCTTTATTTTTTTTGCAGTGACTTTGGTATTGATCTTGCTGTTGATTCTTTCATTTTGCATTGTACATTTTTTATAAAAATAAAAAAATCTTCAGATTTTGCCACTAGGTTTTTGTCTTTTCGCTCATTGTAAAATCTCTTATACTAATTGATAGCAATGAGAATAGCAAGTTATTCTGTCTTTTTATTTTCCTTTATTCATTTTCTTGTCTTTTGAATCTTGTTCTTTATATTATTGCAATAAAGTGCTACACTCTTTTTTGGGAATATTAATGAAAATTATTTTTCATGAAAAACCAAGGGACCCCCCAAGCTCATTATTTCAGACCCTTAAGGCTTATGTGGGGTTGCGGACCACCCCAGCCTCCCCTCAATTTCATTCTATATAAACTTTCAAGCGATATGACACAGACGTTTCCTCTGACATATGATTGCGTACACACAGACACAGAACAAAGTTCTCTTTCACATCTTTTTAGCTATTTATCTGTAAAATGCACACAAGGTTTGGCCAAAAACACCCAATGTTCACATAAACAGTGGCTAATGTTTCTAAGTGAAGTTTAGACTTAAAGGTTCAGTGAAATAAAAAATGACTGGCCTATTTTTGCATGAAATATTGCAGCGTTTATTGAAAATAGTTTATCAATGTGGGACATTCTCTTTTCAAAATTCATGTGCCCTCATAATCTTTCGTTAAAATCTGTATGTACTTCCTTCCTGTAATGACTATCCATCTTGGGCGGAGCATCCGTTAACTCCTCCCCTTCGACTGTCAGACTGCTGCCAGTTCCATTTCAATTTGCAAGTTCTATTTCTACACATCAAATCGCTAAGACGAAAATTATGGAAATACGGAAGTATGAACGATCAGAACTTCCGGTTCACGGGGACTTTAACAGTGGATGTGTATTAGCATTAGCATTAGCTCTTAAAGTGACAGTATCCTAATTAACCTGATGCTGTCAAAGTAAAAGTCTATTTTTTTACCAAAACACCTCACGGTAATACAGTTCAAATAGGGAAATGTAGGTAAGACTATAAAATGTACCAATAATTATCGCTATCCCATGATATCACACATTGAATTGATGATAGATTTTGCGTGTGTTTGTGTCCAGGTCTTTTTTGCATGAAAGTTTTCCTTCTTGATGCAGAAACAGCACTGCTAACAGAGACGTCTCAGATTTTGTTTTAAAGACAAACATGAAACTGAACATCTGGAGTTTGACAGCTCAGAGTTTGTGTTTATAAAAGCTGAAGTCCTTCAAGAGGTGCTCAGATCTCAAGCTTGTCGTTTTTAGAGTTATCTTTATTT
>JAPMJR010000031.1:841534-874034 GCA_029783895.1 Triplophysa bombifrons | reverse complement strand
TTCCTCTTTGTGTTTGTTTTATTTATCTCCTTATATGTGTATTTACAGTTCAGGTTCGCCAAGTTTTGACGTGCACATCTAAACACAAAAATGATCTGATCAAGCGACACACACGCACACAGAGCAACACACACGCACACAGAGCAACACACAATCAGAGATAACATCAACAACAGAACTACAGAACTATTCAGGGCACTGTCTCCATCACTTCTCTGGATGTGAGTCTTCACATAGTGATGTGTTGCTGGATTATGTAGGTTTGTCAGATGTGTTTCAATGATCTGTGTGTGTGTGTGTGTGTCTGTGTGTGTGTGTGTGTGTACAAATAGAGTTGATTTCACCCGTCAGGTCTTGTAGTGTTTGCAGAAGCTCTCAGTGTGTGTCAGTTGTGAATCATACATGATGGCATGTGTTCTATCTCTTACGACAGCTTTTAAAGCATTAAAAGACTCCATTAGACCCCCACACTTACATCTCTGCACTCTCTGTGTGTGTATCACTGAATAAACACACCGTCTCTCACACACACTCTCTCATGCACTTTAACACTTTAACACAATCACTAAAGGCCATTTTTCTTTAACATGAGACAGCCGGATCAAACCCAACATCTGGAGCTTTGCAATAAAACGTCTGACCTCAGATTGAACACCTCAGTGCTGTAATACTGTATTTGATGAAAATCCAGATGTGTCGAGCTGCACATGTGTTTGGTCTATAGAACTCAAAACTGAGATGATTGTATTAGAATGTGTGAACACATCGTGACTGACCTGCACACTTATTTAGTGTCTTGTTTGAGACCTTGTTGAGAGGTCTTTTCAGGTCTTTCTTTGCCTCCATTTCTTTGAGTCGTAGTTGATTTGAAAGAGACGGTTAAGATGGTGAAGTGTGTGTTTGTTTTCTGTGTATCATCACACACACACACTTGAGAATAACAGGACAGATTTTAGTTTAATTTAATAATGAAGGGAAATGGTTGAGTCACACGTCGGCCTCAGGGTGAGAACATGAGACGTCACACACTCGCTCTGAGACACAATGAGATCTCTGGTGTCATAATGATGCTCCAGTGGGATACACAAGTCTAAAGCACTACACTAATGTAAAGAGTGTTTGACTCCGTCTATCAACACAACACACACACACACACACACACACACACAAAGAGCAACACACACACACACACATTGAGAAACACACACACAAAGAACAACACACACACACAAAGAGCAACACACACACACACACACAAAGAGCAACATACACACTGTAGTGGAGTAGGCGGGGCGAGACCGTGGTTTGAGTCCGGTGAGTAATTGTGGATGAGCGCCAGCTGTGCGCACACCGGGCTCGAATCTTGTAGGAGATTGGGAGCATAAAAGGAACGAGCGACCGGACCGTCGAAGAGAGAGGACCGGGCCCGAACTTGTGTGTATTTGTAATTGTATTTATATTTATGTTTTGTTTTGTTCGCCGGCGGTCGTCCGTGAGGGGCCGCCGGCTGTTATATTACTTTATTAAATGTTTAAATGTTTGCCGGTTCCCGACTCCTTCCTTCCTTTTATTGAATCTCTACATTGGTGCCGAAACCCGGGAGGAAGGAAGGAGTCTCGCCCCGCCTACTCTACTACACACACACAAAAGAGCAACACACACACATACACACACACGCATACACACACACATACACAAACAAAGAGGAACACACACACTCACAGACACACACACACAAAGAGCAACACACACAAAGAGCAACACACACGCACACAGAGCAACACACACACATACACACACACGCATACACACACACATACACTCAAAGAGCAACACACACGCATGCACGCACACAGAGCAACACCCACACACAGAGCAACACACACAGAGCAACATACACAAAGAGCAACAAACACACACACGCACACACAAACACACAGAGCTACATACACAAAGAGCAACACACACACAAAACGCAACACACAGAAACACACACACTAACACACACAAAGAGCAACACACACACACACAAAAAGAGCATCATGCACACAGAGCAACACACACATACACAGAGCAACACACACATACACAGAGCAACACACGCAAACAGAGCAACACACGCAAACAGAGCAGCACACGCAAACAGAGCAACACACCGTCCAATGTTTTAATAGTTTAATGATTTGTACTAGTGTAAAAATGATTCTAATTGTTCATTTGTGATTAAATACTGATCTGGCCGTGAGTATTTATCCCATTATTGTCTGACTGCAGGATAATTGTAGGTATTTATTTTCTCTGTGCGTGTATTGCTCTCTGTGTGTGTGTGTAGGTGTGTGTTTGTGCGTGCGTGTGTGTTTGTGTGTGGTGTGTGTGCGTGTCTGTGTGAGCGTGCAAGTGTGTATGCGTGTCTGTGTGTGTGTGCGTGTCTGTCTGTGTGTGTGTGTGTGTGTGCGTGTGTGTGTGTTTGTGTTTGTGCGTGTCTGTGTGAGCGTGCAAGTGTGTGTGCATGCATGTGTGTGTGCGTGCGTGTCTGTGTGTGTGTGCGTGTCTGTATGTGTGTGCGTGTCTGTGTGCATGCATGTGTGTGTGTGCGTGCGTGTCTGTGTGTGTGCGTGTCTGTGTGCGTATTTGTTTGTGAACGTAATACAAGGATGCACAAGCTCATGACTCTTTCGGTCTTGTGTTTGTGTAAAAAACAGTACACAATAAAACCTTCTTAACTGTTTATTCATAAAAGTTTACTTCATAACTGTTTATTAACATTATTATTCCAAAATTAAACTAATGGACAGCTTTGTTCTAGAAGGTTCTGTATTAAGTTCAGATTGTCAGAGATGGAGACACAAACACAAAGTTTCACACCTACTGTTTCACTCCACATCACGCTACACAATCAAATCAAATAGGTTCAACAGATTTTATTATGACGCACTACATACTCATGTTGTTGTTTTCCAACAGGGCATCAAACCTTCCCAAACCTGATGCGGCACCTAAGGTATGATATTTATTACGCACACACACACGTGCATTGTGAATGAAGTGTTTGTGTGTCATTACACACCTCTCTGAGACAGACGCATCTGCATGTGTGTCACTGACGCTCATCTGCTGTAGTATGTGTTGTGTTTGTTGTTATTTATTTAAAGCGTTCTTCCTTTAAAAGTTTGTTGTTTGTCGCTGTTGTTTGTGTTTGAGTCCTGCATGTGCTTTTCGTCCATATCCAGGATGATTGTATGGAAATCATCAAACCCGTTCCCATGACAACCTCCATTCCATGTTCCTCTGACATCACAAACTCCACCCCCATCACTCCATCCACCTATAAGAGTGCTCAGCTGTCGGGAGGGGCGGGGTCATTGCGCACAGCCTCCGGCGCATCCGCTTTTGTGTCCGCCTTATCGGCTCCAGTCCCTAATCCACCGGCTCCACCCAGTCTCGCTGACTACACTGCCGCGTCATCCAATCACCTGCCGGCAGTGCCCCGCCCTTCGGTCTATAACACGCCCATTGATCTGTACTCCTGTGAGAACGCCTGCGAGGTGGCCATGGGTCAGAGGCGGGGCCTGCTGGAGAGTCAGGGCGAGAGCTTACAGCTGAATGGGTAAGAGTTGAACGGACACACGGATGCTCCGCCCACCTCACAAACCTCGAGGTTCTGGATTTCTCTGATCTTCTGTTTTAAATGAGATTAAAACCACGCTGAGCGACATTTTTAGCAGCATATCATTGTTTAATCTCAGACCATAAAAACACATCATTCCATTTAAAATGTCATTGTGGCTTCCAGAAGTGTAGATGAAATCCAGACTGTTGTGTTGACACGTACCTCCATCCCTCAGGATGTTGTGGTCCAGACATCCGTCATGTGTTCTATACTGTATAACATCATATCTACATAATATCATATATATAATATCAGGTTTTATAATAATTTGTCTGTTTTCACGATTATACATATATACTTATTGTGTAAAGCCCTATAAGAACCAACTTAAATGTAGAAATAAACACTGAACATAACTGCATGGATTGGTTTGAGCGTCTGCTAAATGACTAAATAGTACAGTTGACGGGAAATCAAATGTATTGATGAGAAAGCATCCAAATGATAAACCCAATAAAAACAGAAAATGTCAAATAAAATATTCAGTCGTATTGCTATATAAGTGAGGGATTATCCAACGGCTAGCCGTGCATTAAAATCCTTTATTACGCGGCTCATTTGAATACTTGATTCTGATTGGCCAGTCGCGACATTCCATGAGTTAATATTTTCAAATAACAACCGCTTAAAACTAATAACAGCCTCTTACCCGGATGCTGCAAATCATTTTGAGAGGAGCAGTTTAATACTACACAAAATATATTATAAATATGTCTTTTAATAACATTTATTACACGGCTCATTTGAATCCTTGATTCTGATTGGCCTGTCGCCACATTCAAGGGTTTGTTATTTACAAATATAAATTTGTCTTTTAATAACATATATGACATTATATTTACAAATGATTGATCCAATGTGCCTGTTTGTGACGTTTGAACATTGTGTCTTACTTTAAAAACCCAAACTAAACAGCTTTTCCTCACAGAAGGTCTCAGTAAAATGAGCTGTGTTTGTGTGTGTTTGTGTGTGTTTGTGCGCCAGTGTGTTTGATTCATCACAGGATGTTCATGTAGAAGTCTCACTGATTCTGATGTCTGTGCGTGTGTGTGTGTGTGTTTCTGTGTATTTGCTCGCAAGTGTGCGTGTGTGAGTGAGCATGTGTGTGTGTGTGTGTGTGTGTGTGTGTGTGTGTGTGTGTGTGTGTGTGTGTGTGTGTGCGCGCGTGTGTGTATGATGTTCATTTAGAAGCACGTCTCACTGATTCTGATGTGTGTGCTTGTGTTAGTGTTTATATTTAGAGGTGTGTAATAGTATCTGGTGTGTGTATCTAACGGTTCTCCTGTGGATATTGTGCCAGTGGAAGCTCAGTTTTACCCCCCCACACGTAACCCTGGTTTCAGATTTTAATGGTTGTTTTAAAGTGCTGATTGACATTATTAGGCAGAAGAGCTGTGTGTTATTCACACACGGACAGGATCGTGTGTTGAATGTGTTGTGTGTATGTGTGCGTGTTGTGTGTAGGTTGTCAGACTCTGGCACATGTTGGAGTTAAATCACTCTATAAAGCCGTTGTGTTTCTCGTTAAATGTTGTGTATAGATGTTTTTTTCTGCTTGAGAATGTGTTTGGAACATTGGGAACTCGATGTGCGCAGTCGACATATTGGCAGTGTGGGGGACATATCACAGTTTCCAAAATGTGACGCATAGCCTACAACTCTTTGAAATTAATATGTTTATCAGCGCATGCAGTATACTAGTGTGTGTGTGTGTGTGTGTGTGTGTGTGTGTGTGTTAGATCCCTCTTGTGCTTAACAGATCCCTCATGCAACTTAAATGCAGTCAAAAAAAAACTTGAAAGTGGATTAAGTGATGAAAACCAAATGGTGATGATGATGTTATCTGAACATCCAGCTGTAGATTAAAAACACAAATCAACTTCAGCTCTGATTCTGTGCTGTTGAGGCAAATATAATATTCAAACGACCCTATTCCTGATAATGTGACGGCATGTGTGCTCATTTGTGTCGTCCTCATGTTGCTTTGTGTGTGTGAGATATAGATCAGCTTTGTGTTGGAATTGTCTATCTAGTTATCGTAAATGATTGTGTCTCTCTTCAGTGTGTACGGTATGTTATTATTTAGATATTTGAATTGTTTGTGTTGGTTGTTCTTAGAGAACATTGTTTTAAATCTTTATGCTTTTCAGCAGGTGAATCCGGCCACAAAGTTAGTACCACATTACTTGATGATCTTTTCAGTTTGTGTGTGTGTGTGTGTGTTTGTGTGTTTCAATTGTGTTGTCCTTTGAAGTATGTTATATTTGCTTATAATGGTCATAATCTTATTTTGAATGAAATCAAACGGATTAAGGATTGTTAAGAAGCCTTTCAGGAACTTTGATTAATTTAAAATTAAAAAGACAGATATTTTAAGTACTATTACTATTATGACATTATCTGCAAAAAAATTGCATTTTCTTATGCGTATTTATTTCTTACTACTGTAATGGAAAATATAAACGTTTTTACTATAACACAGTCCAACATTTTGATTGACGGTAATATTATAACCATCAGGAATAAATTTTGGTTTGTACAATAGATTAGCTGTAGCAGTACTCTGGGTTTGTGGTGAATTGTGTATTTTTTCATTGCATGAGAGTGTTGTGATCATTTATTGACAGATTGTGAATGTGTTGTGTGTCAGTGTAGAGAGTCTATGATGTGTGTGTTCACAAACTTCATCTTGAAGAGCTTCGATTGATTGATGTTGGATGTTAATTGTCTTCATATACATCAGCACCCCCTAGTGGTCAAATACAGTACATCATGTGTATGTGTTACAAGTAGATAAACACTACAGCTCCAAAAAAAGATTTTAGATGTTTAAAAATGTATAAGAATCAAAAAATATCAAACCAAGTGTTAAGGACGAGCATTTCAACTGAAACATGAAAAAATTGTTGTGTTTTAAATGATACACAAATAAGATTTTGTTAAACTGCTTGTGAAATGTTAGCGAACAGCAAGGTTATTTTAGTTCAAATTTAAACTTTGAAAATGTTCCTGTTCCTGTTCATTAAAATAAAATAAAATATTGATATATAAAGTTATTGGAAAAACTTCATTCAAGAAAAAAATTAAAAGTTGCTTTAAAAATAAACCGAAGTAAGTTTAAAGAAATAAAATTATTATAATAAACAAAAATTTAAATTAATTAATCTTATATAGCAACATTAAAATTAAACCAATAAATTATACCAAAATTTATAAAACTTGAACTAAAATTAACACAAAAACTAAAGATCTAAAAATAAAGCTAATTTAAAATATTAAAACTAAAATCAAAGCTATAATAAACACTTTAAAACAATTAACATTTTTTTATGCATATTCATTTCATATTAATGTAATGGAAAAAATATACGTTTTTGCTCTAAAACAGTCAAACATTTGATTGACAGTAATAAGAATAACCATTGAGAATAAATAAGCTTTTGTTAAGTACAGTAGATTATCTGGGTTTGTGGTGGATTGTGTCTTTTAAGATTTTCTTTGTGGAATGTAAGTGAATCAGCAAGATTATTTTAGATCACAAAATTAAAACTTTGAAAATGTTCCTCTTCATTGAAATCAAATCAAATATTGAAATTTAAAAATGATTGTAGAAACTTAACTCAAGGAAAAAATGTAAATGTTCCTTCAAAAATAAATTGAAGTAAGTTTAAAGCATTAAAAATAAACCAATACATTATAAAATGACCACAGCATATACCAAAATTGCAAAAAAATTAAAAAGTTATAAAACTAAAATCAAAACTATAATAAAGTAGTGTCATACATTTAGTTAACTATAATGCACTGACATTCATATTTAAATGAAGCAAAACTTAAAATATCGTGTTAACATGAGACATGTTTGTAAGAAAATATGTACAAACAACTTATATTTAATGATGTTTAAAACATCCAAAACACTGTTATATAACCGAAATGTTTGATTTTATTTTTCTTAGTGGACCTCCGGCTGTGTTCATGTGAGTACAGAATCTGTGACGTTAGATCTGAAGTTCTCTACACATTTGTCATGTTTTGACCCTTTTCTGTCCTCTATTCTTTCCTTCGGTCTTTCAGAAAACCATCAGTTAACAGGTAAAGAGGGAATCACGATCAATGATTCAGATATGTTGTGTAGTGTCTATACATGTTGTGTTAGCAGCACAAAACAAGCAAAGCAATACAAATGAAGACATTATAATGTATGGTGGATGAAAGTGGGTCTTAATGTTAAAACTTGATTATTTCAACATTTCTCCAACATTTCAACTGTAAGGACTGTATGACAGCAGAGTAAAATATGACGTCAATAATGATGTGAATATGTTTGCTTTGAAAGCATCACAAAGTGTAAACAGATGAAGATGTTGTAGGTCACTCAGTTTCAGTCTCTTTATGATCTGATAAAGGTTGAAGACGTCTGAAACACATCATTAATACAAGGGTCATAAATAGATTGTGTGTGTTTTTGTGTAGACTTCCTCGCAAGCCCATCACAGAGACGGACATCGAGTTTTATCATGTTGCAACTCACGGTGATTCCAGCAGAAAACGCATCATGGAGGACACGGAGGACTGGCGTCCTCGAACCGGAACGTCCCAGTCCCGATCCTTCAGAATCCTGGCACAGATCACTGGCACTGAATCTGAACTCGGTGAGAAACTTCACGTCAGTGGATCACGTGCTGAGCTCACAGTCACACATCAGGAAATGCCTCACAAATGTCAATTCTCCTGAATGTGTGATGATTGATATATAGAGTTTCAGTGCATCAATCATGTCCATTTCTTTCTTATTCACAGATCGGCCAGACGCGACTGAATCTACCAAAACAACAAAGTGAGTTTTTATGCTCTCTGTCTGTCTATTTTGATGTGTTTGTGTGTGTGTGTGTGTGTGTTTGTCTGTGCATATGTGTGCGTATGTACGTGAGTTTGTGTGCTCATGATTGCTTATTTGTGTTGGTATGTAGGTGCTTATGTCTGCATATGTGCGTTTGTGTGTGTGTCTGTGTGTACGTGTATTTTTGTGTATGTGTAAGTGTGTGTGCATGTATGTGTTTGTCTGCTTATATGTTTACATGTATGTGCGTGTGTGTGATTGTGTGTGTGTGTTTGTGTGTATATGTGTGTGTCTGTTTGTGCGTTTGTCCGTGTCTGCAATTGTGTGTTTGTGTGCGTGCTTGTGTGTGTGTATGCGTTCTCTGGTGCGTTGCTCCCTGTGTTGTTGAATGGTGTTTGTGTGATTTGGTGTTCCTGTTATTTTGTGTTGTTTGTATAAAACCACATAATGTTTGTGTGTTTGCGCAGAAGAGTTGCTCTGGTGGTCTCTCTCACACTGAATGGTTTGTTGTGTGATGACATATTTATTGTCTTAGATCTAAATGATCTGCTCTGAAGTGATGTGCATTGTGAAAAGTGCTACACAAATAAATGTGAATTTTATTGAATTGAACAGTTTTTGCAGGTGAAGTCGTTGTTAGTGAGAGCTCAAAGCATGGTAGACTAAATCTTCCCTTGATATACAATTACAAACACAAGTCACAATTTATTGTGATTTCAAGGCAGAAACAATAACTATTGGTGTGATCTTCAAAGAGTCAAATACGGTCACAGAACACTGGACTACAAAACCAGTCTTAAGGCTGAAATACACCGCACAGATTTAAAAAAACATCACTTGCAGACTTTTTAAAAGTTTGCAGAGAAAAACAGTTCATCACACTACGAGAAAAAATCTAGTCCAGACTGAAAATCTGAGCAAAAATCTTGTAGTGTGTTACATTACATTTATATATTTGTGCCAAAAGCCAAACAAATAGTGTAGGGTCAAGATTATCAATTTTTCTTTTATGCCAAAAAGCATTCATATATGAAGTAAAGTTATGATTCCATGAATAAATTTCCTACCGCAAATATATCAAAACTTTATTTTTGAGAGTGGGTGGAGAACATCACAAACAAAAATGGCCGTAAACACGGCTCTTTGAGAATGACCCACAATAGTCTGATATCTATGTAAACCTGCCGTTTATACGACGGCGTTTTCTGGAAAACTTTGTATGCGTTTAACGTTGGATTGGATGGAAACGGCTTTTTGGGGGACTGAAAACGCAGACTTTTGTAAACGGGTCTCAAAGTATACCTTTTTGAAAACGCCGCTGTTTTGTTTCCATTTACACTGCAAGATAGATCTTTCTGAAACGATGACTACGTATGTTTAGTTTAGATTGTACTTTATTAACGTTTAACTCTTTCCCAGCAAAATGTGGATTTGCTGCACCAATGAGACCAGTGGAGACACACTATTTACATCCCCATGACTTTAAACACACATATACGCCCACCAACGGCATCAAAAAGAACTTTTGCCTTATAACTGTGCAAGGTTATTTTTGTTTACTCTGTTCATTGAAATCAAATCAAATATTGACCTTAAAATTATTGGAAAAACTTAACTAAAGGAAAATATAAACGTTGCCTCAAAAATAAATTGAACTAATTTTTAAGCAGTAAGATTATGATAATATACCAAAAATTTAAATAAAATAGAAATTAATTAATATTATATAGCAACATGAAAGTAAACAAATCAATTCTAAAGACGGAAGCTATACCAAAATGTATATTAATTTGATATTTTAAAATATTAAAATTATCATAAAACTTAAGATCTAAAAATGAAATCTATTTTAAAATATTAATAGAACTAAATCAAAACTATAATAACCCTGGTATGTGCTAAGGCTCGCCCTGTTTCTTTACACAACATCGCCATCCACTGGCCTGGAGTGCATACTACAGCGTTTTTATCCCTTTACCTGGATCCGTGTGAATGCAGACTGTTTTGATAACTCTGTCATGTGTACGTGAAACTTTTGAAAAACGCAAAGAAAAAACGTTTCTGTTTTTGTCGTGTAAACGGGTTCATCTACTCTCCACAACGTCATTACAACGGTAAGCCCATAGAGAACGTTAAAACCAACCTTGGGATTCACAAAAATGTTCTCAAGACAAATATAAGAACTTTCGTTAGATAAATTATAGGAAGTTCCTATATCATAATAACAAGCACATCGCTTGTATATAATAGTATGTGATGTGTTAAACTGCATTAAAGATCGCATTTTAGCTAATAGCCTATGTTAGCAAACGTTAAAAAATCCGGCCCCTTCTTCTTCTTATCAATGCCCTGCTAGAGCGCCTCTAATATTTTCTTAACATTTCGATATTTTTGCACCCTCAGACTTTTACATAGTTGACTGTCTGCACCAAATATTGTCCTAACAAACCATAAATCAATAGAAAGCTTATTTATTGAGCTTTCATGTGATCTTAATAAAAGAGGTCCAGGGTCACGTGTGATGTTTAATGAACAGTAATGTGTATGTGGATTGAAAACGTGTTGTCCTGTTGCTCACGGCATGTTCTGGCTGGTTTGTGTAGATTTGCTGTTTTGTGTGTTCTGGCTTTTGCTGTGTGTTCGGTCAGATGAGATTATGTTGTTGTTTGGATGTTGTGTTGTTGGGCTGTTGACAGTGAATGACGTCATTGTGCTTTCACATGAAGTTTAGCAGCAGACATCAAGTGTAATGCTTGTGTTGTGTCTGCGTGTGTGTGATGATGGTCTCAACACATGTGTTGTGTCTGCGTGTGTGTGATGATGGTCTCAACACATGTGTTGTGTCTGCGTGTGTGTGATGATGGTCTCAACACATGTGTTGTGTCTGCGTGTGTGTGATGATGGTCTCAACACATGTGTTGTGTCTGCGTGTGTGTGATGATGTCTGCGTGTGTGTGATGATGGTCTCAACACATGTGTTGTGTCTGCGTGTGTGTGATGATGGTCTCAACACATGTGTTGTGTCTGCGTGTGTGTGATGATGGTCTCAACACATGTGTTGTGTCTGCGTGTGTGATGATGTCTGCGTGTGTGTGATGATGGTCTCAACACATGTGTTGTGTCTGCGTGTGTGTGATGATGGTCTCAACACATGTGTTGTGTCTGCGTGTGTGTGATGATGGTCTCAACACATGTGTTGTGTCTGCGTGTGTGTGATGATGGTCTCAACACATGTGTTGTGTCTGCGTGTGTGTGATGATGGTCTCAACACATGTGTTGTGTCTGCGTGTGTGTGATGATGGTCTCAACACATGTGTTGTGTCTGCGTGTGTGTGATGATGGTCTCAACACATGTGTTGTGTCTGCGTGTGTGTGATGATGGTCTCAACACATGTGTTGTGTCTGCGTGTGTGTGATGATGGTCTCAACACATGTGTTGTGTCTGCGTGTGTGTGATGATGTCTGCGTGTGTGTGATGATGGTCTCAACACATGTGTTGTGTCTGCGTGTGTGTGATGATGGTCTCAACACATGTGTTGTGTCTGCGTGTGTGTGATGATGTCTGCGTGTGTGTGATGATGGTCTCAACACATGTGTTGTGTCTGCGTGTGTGTGATGATGGTCTCAACACATGTGTTGTGTCTGCGTGTGTGTGATGATGGTCTCAACACAT
Source organism: Triplophysa bombifrons (assembly GCA_029783895.1). Lineage (NCBI taxonomy): Eukaryota > Metazoa > Chordata > Actinopteri > Cypriniformes > Nemacheilidae > Triplophysa > Triplophysa bombifrons. The sequence continues at coordinate 861,848 of JAPMJR010000031.1, read as the reverse complement.
GTGTTGTGTCTGCGTGTGTGATGATGTCTGCGTGTGTGTGATGATGGTCTCAACACATGTGTTGTGTCTGCGTGTGTGTGATGATGGTCTCAACACATGTGTTGTGTCTGCGTGTGTGTGATGATGGTCTCAACACATGTGTTGTGTCTGCGTGTGTGTGATGATGGTCTCAACACATGTGTTGTGTCTGCGTGTGTGTGATGATGGTCTCAACACATGTGTTGTGTCTGCGTGTGTGTGATGATGGTCTCAACACATGTGTTGTGTCTGCGTGTGTGTGATGATGGTCTCAACACATGTGTTGTGTCTGCGTGTGTGTGATGATGGTCTCAACACATGTGTTGTGTCTGCGTGTGTGTGATGATGGTCTCAACACATGTGTTGTGTCTGCGTGTGTGTGATGGTGGTCTCAACACATGTGTTGTGTCTGCGTGTGTGTGATGGTGGTCTCAACACATGTGTTGTGTCTGCGTGTGTGTGATGATGGTCTCAACACATGTGTTGTGTCTGCGTGTGTGTGATGATGGTCTCAACACATGTGTTGTGTCTGCGTGTGTGTGATGATGGTCTCAACACATGTGTTGTGTCTGCGTGTGTGTGATGATGGTCTCAACACATGTGTTGTGTCTGCGTGTGTGTGATGATGGTCTCAACACATTCTTGTCTGTTTCTCTCTCTTTCTCTTCTCTTGTGTTTGGTGAACAGGGTATTGAAGATAAAGATTGGACCCAAATATCATAAACTCAGAGACTGGCATCACGTTATTTCTGCCCAAACCCTGAATGTTCTCAGTCTGGTGTAGTGTGTGTGTGTGTGTCTCTGAAAGTGTCTTCTTGTGGATTTAATGAGTTTCAGAACACATCTGTGAATGGAGTGAGTGACTTAGATAATATTGAGATTTCTTTTCTTTATTGCTTTTAGTTCCTGCTCACTGGATTTGTCAGGTTTAAAGGAGTAGTTCACTTTCAAAATAAGTTTTCATGATCATTTACTCAACTCATGTCATTCAAGATATTTATGTGTTTTATTTTTATTAAAATATAAAAAAGTATATGCTTTATAAACACGAATACAAATTTTCTGAGATGCTCGTTCATGACTTCATGTAACACATAATTACGTTGAAAAGGTCTCGCTTGATGTAATCGGAAGTACTGAGTCTGTGTTTACAAGTTGAACATGCAAATTTGAACATATTTACGTATTATGAGAAGTCATAAACACGCATCTCAGAACAAGGCGTGCATTTGTGTTTATAAAGCATATATATTTATATTTTTATAAAAGGAGTGATGGTTTCTCTAGATAAGACCTTTATTCATGGTCTGGTTTGGTTTAAAGTCCTTTGAAGCTGCACTGAAACTCATTTTCACCTTCATGTGTTTGGAGTCCATTGAAGTCACTATATGGAGAAAAATCCTGGAATGTTTTCATCATAAACCTTCATTTCTTTTCCACTAAAGACACAAACACATAAACATCTTAGATGACATGAGGGGAGTAAATGATCATCAACATTTATTTTGAAAGTGAACTACTCCTTTAACATCACTTACACTTTATCAACAGCACAACTTTTGTGTGTTTTAATGGACTTTCAAAAGTGAAATTATTTATTATAATATAACACATGCTGTCAATGAATCTTGAATGGTAATCTAGAGAGAATTGTGTTGAGAATCAAAGTAAATTCTGTGTTGTGCAAGACGAGTCTTTAGTGCTTTTGGTGTGAATGAGCTAGTTTTGTCTATTTTTAGAAGAACACTACCATACAGTGTTAAGACTAGCAGACATGACCTAAAATCCAGAAAACCCATGTTGAATTAGATTTCTGTGCTTATGAAATGTATGTAAATGTCCTTTCCTTTCCTCTTTAATTTGTTTTGCTTTTAAAGCTAAATTAGAATAAAGTTTTATGTATTTCATGAAGTTTTGATGCCTTATTTTATTTGGGTCTTTTTTTGTTGAAATCTGTTTCCTTCTATCTTTTCCTCTAACTTTCTTCTCTCTTTATTATAGAGATGAAACGCATTTTAATTAGGGCTGTCGAGCGATTAAAATGTTTTGTCTGATTAATTACATGACGTAGTGATTAACAATCACAATTTATTCACACATCAAGTAAGGCTGAAAAATGACCTCTAATAGAATTATTATGTAAAGAGACGTAATATAGTAATAAAAAGTGGATATTACACAAACATTTGGACAAGAGGATAAGTTAATTATGAGTGATGTTTTTTGGAGGGGGGCTATACTTCATGTTTTTATTCAAATGGAAACATGAAATTATTATTACTTTATAAAATTGCCAGTAGGTGGCGGTAAATGTCGTTATGATTGCTTTGAATTATAATTTCTTTGGCCAAACTGAGCAAAAACGACACTATTGGGGATGATAAAAATGAGACAAAAACTCAAACGAGAATTTTTTGCCTTTATATCTTCAAGTTTAGGGACCGTATTCTACAGGCTCCATCACGCAATGATGTTGTCCTGCGTCATTTTCTTCTTAATTCTACTTTTTAATATGACAGATGATGACATAAGCCTATATGTAGATCTGGGCCCTTACAAGTAACGCCCTTAAAGGTACAGTTTGTATGAATCGCCGCTAGAGGGCGCACGATCAAAACAACAACAATGGCGTAGCTTGATGACGCTGTGTAGATGCGTGGAATGATGGGATATGTAGTCTTCAACTCCACCGCTTATACGTCAATCAGACGGGAACGAGAAGTCATGTTAGTGGAAGAGGTACAAATGTTGCGTATGATGAAATCATTTTATTTCATTATAATGAATAAGACCCAAACTTAACTGTTAGTCATAGATGTTAAAGTAATTGTCCAATTCGATGATGTGATAACACTGCGCAGTTTTAAGTGTTCAAATCAATTATAGTAAAGGTTATTTGCAATAATGCTGGAAAAACTCTTACAAACTCATCCTTTAAATGGACAGCCGTCATTTAAATATTTTATTAAAGGAATTATACAAACAAATTTACTAATGATTTGTTAAAATAAGACCAAGCGCATTTGTAAGAAAGTTATAGGATCGTCGTTTCTTGTTATTTAAATACTGCAGTTCTTCTATCTCATCACCAGATGGCGGCAGACAGCAGCTCTCGTGTATTTGCTGTATCTGGATTGTCAAACAGTGATTCTGTGACTCTGTTTGCTGGTATATTTATGAAGAAGAAGGGGGTGATTTACTTCACACATGTAGGATTCGTGTCATTCACATGTATTTAAGCGTCTGTGTTTACAGGTTCCTCCAGCGTCCCACTTTAAGATCTGAATGTAAACACTGATACTGGATCAGTTTCAGCCCTGAATGTGTCATTGTGTTCAGTTTACAACGTCACACCTGTCCTGACAGCAGCTGTGTATATCAGCATGTGTGTTTGGATCACACACACAGAGATTGTTGTCATATAAACTTTATTCCATTCCTGGGTAGATTCTTAACTTAAAGAGTAAAATGGTATTTTAATGGCAAAATCAAATATTTAAAAACTATGAAATTATGAAATACTCTTATGAAATACACTTTTTGTTGGTGAAAGTGAAGGAGTCCACAAGAAAACATTTTGCAGTATACTTTAGTATTTACTATAGTGAAATTCTTAGGGATTATTTAGTTTTTGTTCCTCTGCTGTAATAAGTATTTGCGTGAATTACAATATTTACTACAATATTGGATCAGTTCACTATAGGACTGTGTTAATAGAGAATACTGTAGTATATTTACATTAGACTGTAAAGCATAAATACAACAGTACAACATTATAGTAAATAGTAAAGTGTAATATTGAAATGAAATAGCAAACACATTATTTGCTAATTACTACAGTCATTTAAAATGAATAAATAAATAACATCTAAACAACAGTTGCAGAAGTTCATTGTGAAATGTTTGTGCTGTGCTTTATATAATTCCTTCTGTTTGAAACGATATAAAACAGGTGCATGTTTACATCACCCACAGTTTACGTCTGGTGTCACACAAATCAGCTTTTGAACATTTTCACACAGTTTTCCAAGTTGGATGTCAGAAATTCATCCAAACAATCTGGTGAAAACGGCAGATAAGTTACTAAAACTGCTTGTGTAGCCTGTGTGTGTTAACACAGATGTGACTTATAGTCCTCACACGTCACATGTGTGTGTTTTTTTGTGTTCAAACAATCACAATGACGTCCTGATGAAAAGATTCTGATTATTATAACAGACTTACAGTCCTCTGCTGACTCCATCACACGTGTCGTGTGTGTGTGTGTGTGTGTGAGATGTTGAACTTCCTGTATTCAGTTGTAATGTCTCGATCTCATTAGATTAACCTGCTGTGCTGCCTCACTCTGATTGGATCATTTCCTCTATAATGAATCTGATTGGCTGAGATTATTAATGAGCTGTCCCATCGCTGGAGATACAGTACAAGAGAAAATGAGTCTGTTTTCTGTTCTAAACCTCCCTGTGTGTGTATGTGTGTGTGTGTGTGTGTGTGTGTGTGTGTGTGTGTGTGTGTGTGTGTGTGTGTGTGTGTGTGTGTGTGTGTGTGCGCGTGTGTGTGTGTGTGTGTGCGTGCGTGTGTGGTAAAGAGAGAGAGTGCGTGTGTGTTTTTCCTGTGAATCAGTGTGAATGATTAGTTTTGGAATAGGGCATCCGCAGACAGATTCATCATATTTTGGTTGCTATGGCAGCTGTTGCCATAACATTCAGTTTCTGAAGTCTTATAATTAGACAGGAGGGATTGACAGAGTGCAGTTGGCCTGGCGGAGAACTGGGAGAGTTTGTTTTGGTATGACTGTGTGTGTACCTGTGTGTGTGTGTGTGTGTGTGCATACATGTGTATATATGTTTTGGCCACCCAAGATTTCCATACGCCAAACATCTGTCTCTCTGTCCATCACTGTTCACTTCTGTCTTGTGGACACGGCAACCTGACTGAGTGTTTAATGAGTAAAATATACTTGTAGTGAGGTTCAATAAAAGGAAGGAAGGAGGCGGGAACCGGAAGACACTTAAACAAAGTTTTAATATAAATAATAACAGCCGGCGGTCGGCCGTGAGGGGCAAAACAACAACAAAAAACAAAACACAGAAGTAAAACGCAAGAACATAAATACAAATACAAACATATTCGGGCCCGGTCCTCTCTCTTCGACGGTCCGGTCGCTCGTTCTCTTATATGCTCCAGATCTCCTACGTGATTCGAGACCGGTGCGCGCACAGCTGGCGCTCATTAACACTCACTCACCGGTCTCGAACCACGGTCTCGCCCCGCCTACTCCACTACAATACTCTTACTGTACATACAGTAGAAATGGTGTTTTATTATATCTGTCTGTTCGTGTCTTGTCTTGTCTTCTCTTGTCTTGTCTGTGTTGTCTGTCTGTCTGTCAAGAAAGATAGATAGATAGATAGATAGATAACACCTGGAATGGATACGTTTGTGAGATTTCTGCCTTCTGCCTGAGATTTAAGAACATTTTTTCATTTGCTCCCAGTTGATGTCCAGGAGAATTGATAAGTTTAGACTATTTTTAAACATGTGTTGTTATATATAGTCTTTCATCACGTTTCTGTCGAATTGTCATAAAAAACATTCCAATATATTAAGTGATGCGTCAGATCATACAGTTTCAAGCGTTGTTGGTCTGATTTCCAGTGAAATAATACTGTAGAAGATCAAATACACATAAAAGTGGAAGAAATGTAGATTTTGTAAAATTTAGGAAAATTAGGAATGATGTAATCTGGAAAGAAATGTATGTGCATGTGATCATGAGTATAAAAGTGTAAAACTGTATGGAGGTGATAGAAGCAAAAGTCTGACAATATTTCAGGAGTTTGAGTATATTTGGTGTTGTAAAGTAAGAGTTGTAATGAATTGGTGTGTGTGTGTGTGTGTGTGTTGTGTTCTCAGTGAGGACTCTGAAGAACCCAGCGCTCATGTCACCTGTCCTGTTAAGACCATGATCAAAGCTTCAGGTACACCTGTCAGAAACACCACAGGTAACAAATATTTCCAGTGTCATTCTAATGAATGTTGTTGTGTGACAGTAAATTAAACGACTTTCCCCTTCTTACAGTATATAAACAATAGAATTGTGTGTGTGTGTTTCGTGACAGGTCTCATTACTCCCACTTTTGGTGTTGTGAGCAACTGTACACCTTTGGGCCCCGCCCTGGACCGCCCCATGCCCCGCCCACACCCAGAAGACGAAGCCTCGTTGGTGCAGATGGCAGAACACATCCCCGCTGGAACACGCACTCCCATGTGTGCTCACTGTCACATGGTCATCAGGTATACACCAGTGAATCCAATCCCACAATGCACTGATACAAACTATAAAACAATTCCAACCGAACTGCCGTTGCACTGAAGTAAAGAAGTCAAACGTTGGACTGTGTCTGTCAGGGGTCCATTTCTGGTGGCGATGGGCAAGTCGTGGCATCCGGACGAGTTCACGTGTGCGCGCTGCAGCGTGTCTCTCAGCGAACTGGGTTTTGTGGAGGAGAAGGGCAGTGTTTACTGTCAGCACTGTTACCAAGAGTTCTTCGCACCCACCTGCGCACGCTGCCAATGCAAAATCATGGGGGTCAGGAAGACGTCAAATATTGTCAATGGCTAACTAACGGTGTGTGTGCGTGTGTGCTAAGGTGATGATGTCATAATTTGTCACAGGAAGTGATCAATGCTCTGAAGCAGACCTGGCACGTGTACTGCTTCCTGTGTGCGTACTGCCAGCAGCCAATCAGAAACAACACGTTCCATCTGGAGGACGGAGAACCCTACTGCGAGAGAGGTACACAAACGCTTTTCTGTCACGATGGGGGCTTCAAATCAGATCCCCGCACGAACCCTGAAACCATCCTCATGTGTGTTTGATTTGTGTGTGTGTAGATTATTACAGTCTGTTTGGGACGGGTTGTCGAGGTTGTGATTTTCCAATCGAAGCGGGAGATTCGTTTTTAGAAGCTCTTGGATTCACCTGGCATGACACCTGCTTTCTCTGCACCGTAAGTCCACCTGTGTGTCTGCGTGTGTGTGTTATATTGTCATGAGAGTGGATGACTGGTATGTGTGTGTGTTTTTGTGTTACATTGTCATGAGTGTGTATGACTGTAATGTTTGTGTGTGCATGTGTGTGTGTGTGTTTTTGTGTTACATTGTCATGAGTGTGTATGACTGTAATGTTTGTGTGTGCATGTGTGTGTGTGCATGTGTGCGTTACATTGTCATGAGTGTGTATGACTGTAATGTTTGTGTGTGCATGTGTGTGTGTGCATGTGTGCGTTACATTGTCATGAGTGTGTTTGACTGTAATGTTTGTGTGTGCATGTGTGTGTGTGCATGTGTGCGTTACATTGTCATGAGTGTGTTTGACTGTAATGTTTGTGTGTGCATGTGTGTGTGTGCATGTGTGCGTTACATTGTCATGAGTGTGTTTGACTGTAATGTTTGTGTGTGCATGTGTGTGTGTGCATGTGTGCGTTACATTGTCATGAGTGTGTATGACTGTAATGTTTGTGTGTGCATGTGTGTGTGTGCATGTGTGCGTTACATTGTCATGAGTGTGTTTGACTTAAATGTTTGTGTGTGCATGTGTGTGTGTGCATGTGTGCGTTATATTGTCATGAGTGTGTATGACTGTAATGTTTGTGTGTGCATGTGTGTGTGTGCATGTGTGCGTTACATTGTCATGAGTGTGTTTGACTGTAATGTTTCTGTGTGCATGTGTGTGTGTGCATGTGTGCGTTATATTGTCATGAGTGTGTATGACTGTAAAGTGTGTGTGTGTCTGCATGTGTGTGTTATATTGTCATGAGTGTGTATGACTGTAAAGTGTGTGTATGTGCATCTGCCTGTGTGTGTGTTATATGAGTGTGTGTGACTGTAATGTGCGTGTGTGTGTTTTATTGTTATGAGTGTGTATGACTGTAAAGTATGTGTGCATCTGCCTGTGTGTGTGTTATATGAGTGTGTATGACTGTAAAGTGTGTGTGTGTGTGCATCTGCCTGTGTGTGTGTTATATTGTCATGAGCGTGTATGACTGTAAAGTGTGTGCATGTGTGCGTTACATTGTCATGAGTGTGTATGACTGTAATGTTTGTGTGTGCATGTGTGTGTGTGCATGTGTGCGTTATATTGTCATGAGTGTGTATGACTGTAAAGTGTGTGTGTGTCTGTGTGTTATATTGTCATGAGTGTGTGTGTTATATTGTCATGAGTGTGTATGACTGTAAAGTGTGTGTATGTGCATCTGCCTGTGTGTGTGTTATATGAGTGTGTGTGACTGTAATGTGCGTGTGTGTGTTTTATTGTCATGAGTGTGTATGACTGTAAAGTGTGTGTATGTGCATCTGCCTGTGTGTGTGTTATATGAGTGTGTGTGACTGTAATGTGCGTGTGTGTGTTTTATTGTCATGAGTGTGTATGACTGTAAAGTATGTGTTTTTGCATCTGCCTGTGTGTGTGTGTTATATGAGTGTGTGTGACTGTAATGTGCGTGTGTGTGTTTTATTGTTATGAGTGTGTATGACTGTAAAGTATGTGTTTTTGCATCTGCCTGTGTGTGTGTGTTATATGAGTGTGTGTGACTGTAATGTGCGTGTGTGTGTTTTATTGTCATGAGTGTGTATGACTGTAAAGTATGTGTTTTTGCATCTGCCTGTGTGTGTGTGTTATATGAGTGTGTGTGACTGTAATGTGCGTGTGTGTGTTTTATTGTTATGAGTGTGTATGACTGTAAAGTGTGTGTGTGTGTGTGTGTGTGCATCTGCCTGTGTGTGCGTTATATTGTCATGAGTGTGTGTGACTGTAAAGTGTGTGAGCGTGTCTGCATGTGTGGGTGTTATATTGTCATGAGCATGTATGACTGTAAAGTGTGTGTGTGTGTCTGTGTGCATGTGTTATATTGTCATGAGTGTGTGTGACTGTAAAGTGTGTGTGTGTGTGTGTGTGTGTCTGCGTGTGTGTGTTATATTGTCATGAGTGTGTATGACTGTAAAGTGTGTGTATGTGCATCTGCCTGTGTGTGTGTTATATGAGTGTGTGTGACTGTAATGTGCGTGTGTGTGTTTTATTGTCATGAGTGTGTATGACTGTAAAGTGTGTGTATGTGCATCTGCCTGTGTGTGTGTTATATGAGTGTGTGTGACTGTAATGTGCGTGTGTGTGTTTTATTGTCATGAGTGTGTATGACTGTAAAGTATGTGTTTTTGCATCTGCCTGTGTGTGTGTGTTATATGAGTGTGTGTGACTGTAATGTGCGTGTGTGTGTTTTATTGTTATGAGTGTGTATGACTGTAAAGTGTGTGTGTGTGTGTGTGTGTGCATCTGCCTGTGTGTGCGTTATATTGTCATGAGTGTGTGTGACTGTAAAGTGTGTGAGCGTGTCTGCATGTGTGGGTGTTATATTGTCATGAGTGTGAATGACTGTAAAGTGCGTGTGTGTGTGCATTATATTGTCATGAGCATGTATGACTGTAAAGTGTGTGTGTGTGTCTGTGTGCATGTGTTATATTGTCATGAGTGTGTGTGACTGTAAAGTGTGTGTGTGTGTGTGTGTGTCTGCGTGTGTGTGTTATATTGTCATGAGTGTGTGTGACTGCAATGTGTGTGTTTGTGTTATATAGTCATTAGTGTGTATTACTGAAATGTGTGTGTGTGCGTGTGCGTGTGCGTGTGCGTGCGTGCGTGCGTGAGTGAGTGAGTTATTGTGTGTTTGATATCCAGTGATGAATATTTTGTGTCTTCAGGTGTGCAGTGTCAGTCTGGAGGGTCAAACGTTCTTCTCCAAAAAGGACAAACCGCTCTGCAAGAAACACGCGTACACCTTCAAAATATAAATGCACAACGAACATCATTTCTGTAGAGTTAACAAAAAAGAAAATGTATGAACACTTACAATGAACACTTACTTCCTGCTCAGCTACTGTTCGGACGCTCTCGCTTACTGCTCCGCGCTTTGCTCTATCGCTTTGACATTTTATCTCCTATTTCTTCTTTTATTTTATTTCCTTTTATCACCTAATTTTAACTTTAGCAAATCAGCACAGTGCTCATACGACAAAGTTTGGATTACTACAAAAACTGAGAATTCTTTTACCCGACCAGCTTACATTCCGGGAAAGGAAAACACAACTGCCCAAAGGATAAGAGAAAATGCCTCCTCTGGAATCTACTTGCTGCACAAACTGCCACAGACTTTTACAAAGGATTGCAGTTCTTGAAACAAAGTTACTTATGAGACCACCAAACCAGACGGAGCACACAACGGAGCTTCGTCATGGACACCCTCAGCATACCGGTGAGTCCCATGAAACTAGTGCTCCTCGACAGGTAGAGAAACAACCCGATCGACTTACTAATCGATGGCACAAACAGGGAGCGAGACCCAAAGGCACTCGAGACATCAGACTGTCACGAGCATCACATATTACTGCAGTAGCATCCTCTACCCCAGATACAGCTCTGACAAGGATTGCAAACACTAGTCTCCTACCACCGCCTATACATCTTGAGAACAGATTTGGAGTGCTAATGAATGTAAATGAGGAATCCCCAAACGTGATGAATGTGATCGAACACAGACTGAATGGGCCAGTAGCTAACACGGATGCTAACTGGCGCTCAAGGTTGAGCAGACATCGGCACTCCGCTCAGAGAGCAGCAGAGCCCAGGACTCTGATAGTGGGGGACTCCATAATCAGAAACATTAGCGGCAGGGATACAACTACGTGCTGCCTTCCACAAGCAACAACTTCTGATGTTAACAGGGAACTTCAGAATATTCTGATGAAACATAAGACTGCAAATCGACTCATCATTCATGTGGGGAAGAATGATATTCATAAAGAGCAGTCAGAACTCCTTAAGAAGGATTTCAATGAACTTTTTGAAACACTTGAAAGACTGAAAGTTCAAACATTCATCAGTGGACCTCTCCCAGCAAGAGGAACAAACAGGTTTTCACGGTTACTTGGGCTAAATACGTGGCTGCAAAAAACCTGCAATATAAAAGGAGTGAACTTCATTGACAATTTCAATCTTTTCTGGAGTCAGAGACAACTCTTTCATCGGGATGGGCATCACCCAAACAAACTTGGTTCAATAGTGTTAAAGGATAATATTTACTTCTCCCTCAATCATCCTTCTGCAGTTTGTGCCAATCCACTCAATCTGAACGGCACACACACATCTGGACACAGTATGAATGACCATGGGACTTCACTTCAGCAGCAAAATGGACATGATAACACCACTCCACCACAACAACCTCTGCTCACGGACACAATCTCAGCTGAGCCCTGCCCACAGAGCTCATCACAGACAGACATATCAGAACTGCTTGAAGATTCAGCACCCAAGGACGGCTTCCTGGAAAACAGCCAGGGAAGCCAGGACAGCATATCACAACCTCCGATAACAGCAGAGCAACGGGACCTTTCACCAGACACCTTTTCCCTCTCTCCAGCCTCGCCCCTTCTGTGCTTCTCACAGAAAATGGAAGAACTGGTGTATGCTGGAACCAGACTATCCCACTCTTTTGCTGCAAGCCCCCAGATAACAACCAAAAAAAGACAGGCTCCATTACCACCGACTTCGAAGCCTGCAGCAAAGCTTGCGGGCCCAGCTCGCCCTACCGCTCCTGTGAGAATTCTTCGGTCTCTGCCACAACGCCAGGCCCCACACTTTCCTTCATCTGCTCGAGGTGAACCGAAAACAACTGATACCAGCTCTCAGTGATGTGTGTCGGGTCCCCGTTTTGATAACAGTAACTTTCTCAAATGTTTACAGAACAAGCGGGAACCTAGTGTGCCTGCATCTTCCTCTATTGCTGTTCTATTACAAGATAGAAAGTCTAAGGCCTTCAATAGCCGTACTGCAAACCTAACTAATCTGGTGCCTATCACACATCAAACTAATATTGCTGTGGGGAAAAGTAAGACTGTTAAGTTAGCACTCCTTAACATCCGCTCACTTAAAAATAAATCACTTCTAGTCAACGACTTAATAACCACAAACAATCTGGATTTTATGCTTCTGAATGAAACCTGGCTAGAAGACAGCTGCAGTGCAACAATCCTAAACGAAGCAGCCCCCCCTAACTTTACTTTTATGAGTGTCTGCAGAGCTGTTAAGAGAGGTGGGGGTCTAGCGGCTCTTTTTAAAGATATCTATCAATGTAAGCAAAAATCATTTGGGAATTACTTGTCTTTCGAATATCTGGGTATTGTGTTAAAAGGTGCTCCACGCATTTTACTTATCATTATTTACAGGCCTCCAAAATACTCTCCAGCCTTTGCTGAGGACTTTACAGAACTGTTATCAACAATTACCTCAGAGTTTGACTGTTTTGCCATTGCTGGAGATTTTAACATCCACATAGATAATGCAGAAACCAATATGGCAAAAGAAATCAATACTGTTTTAAAAACTTTTGATCTTACTCAGCATGTACATGCACCCACACACAATCGTGGGCACTCTCTAGATTTACTTATCAGTAAGGGTCTAAACATTTCATCGATTGTTATCAAGGATTTAGCACTGTCTGATCATTTCTGTATTTTCTTTGATATATTGATCTCTCCTGCCACTGAAGCTAGATCTGTGTCTGTCAAGAAGAGATGCTTAAATGAGAACATTAGTGTACTATTTATGAAGGCTATATCCTTAACACCAAGCATATCTGCAGACTCTGTTGATTTTCTCCTTGATTCCTTTAACTCAAAAGTTAAAACTGTAATTGATGATATTGCTCCTGTGAAAGTAGGAAGAAGAGTGGCAGACAAAAAGCACCTTGGAGAAACTCAACAGCAGTGCAAAATATGAAAAGAAAATGCAGAAAAGCAGAACGCATATGGCGGAAGACAAAACTTGTAGTCCATTATAACATCTACAAAGACAGCCTACATGCTTTTAATATGGAACTAGGCAAAGCTAGACAGACTTTCTTCTCAAATATTATAAACAGTAATTTAAACAACACACGCACTCTTTTTGCTACTGTAGAGAGACTGACAAACCCGCCAAACCAGATTCCCAGTGAAATGCTCTCAGACAACAAGTGCAGTGAGTTTGCTTCTTTCTTCTGTGAGAAAATCAATAATATCAGAAAGGCGATCAGCACATCCTTGAGTTGCCCTGGGGTTAGACAGATAATCAAACCACCTGAGAAAGTTGTTACTATGTCTGACTTCAAAGAAATTGATGGCACAATTTTGGAAGAAACCGTACAGCACCTTAAAACATCAACCTGTTCTCTTGACACACTTCCCACATCATTTTTCAAAAGTGTGTTAAACAGTTTAGAAGCAGATCTTCTAGAAGTGGTAAATGCCTCACTTCTCTCTGGGAGTTTTCCAAACTCCTTGAAAACTGCAGTTGTAAAGCCCCTCCTGAAAAAGAACAATCTGGATAAGACCATATTAAGCAGCTATAGACCGATCTCAAATCTTCCTTTCATAGGCAAGATCATTGAAAAAGTTGTCTTCAATCAGCTGAATAAATTCTTATGCGCGAATGGATACTTTGACAATTTTCAATCTGGTTTCCGACCACATCACAGCACAGAGACAGCGCTCATAAAGATAATAAACGATATTCGCTTAAATACTGATTCAGGCAAATTATCTGTGCTGATACTACTCGACCTCAGTGCTGCATTTGACACTGTCGATCATAACATACTTCTTGACAGGCTGGAAAACTGGGTGGGGCTTTCTGGGATAGTCCTAAAATGGTTCAGGTCATACTTAGATGGGAGAAGTGATTATGTGAGTATAGGAGATCATAAGTCTGAGTGGACATCCATGACATGCGGAGTCCCTTGAGGCTCAATTCTTGCGCCAATCCTGTTCAACCTGTATATGCTCCCAATGAGCCAAATAATGAGAAAGAACAAAATTGCTTACCACAGCTATGCAGACGACACACAGATCTACTTAGCCCTATCGCCTAACGATTACAGCCCCATTGACTCCCTGTGCCAATGCATCGATGAAGTCAACAATTGGATGTGTCAAAACTTTCTTCAATTAAACAAAGACAAAACTGAAGTCATTGCATTTGGAAACAAAGATGAAGTTCTCAAGGTGAACGCATACCTTCACTCTAGGGGTCAAACAACTAAAAATCAAGTCAGGAATCTTGGTGTGACACTAGAGTCAGACCTTAGTTTCAGTAGTCATGTCAAAGCAATAACCAAAGCAGCATACTACCATCTGAAAAATATTGCAAGAATTAGATGCTTTGTTTCCAGACAAGACTTAGAGAAACTTGTTCATGCTTTCATCACCAGCAGGGTGGATTACTGTAATGGACTCCTCACTGGCCTTCCCAAAAAGACCATTAGACAGTTGCAGCTCATACAGAACGCTGCCGCCAGGATTCTGAGCAGAACTAGAAAATATGAACATATCACACCAGTCCTCAGGTCTTTACACTGGCTCCCAGTTAAATTTAGGATTGATTTTAAAGTATTATTACTTGTATATAAATCATTCAATGGCCTAGGACCTCAATACATTGCAGAGATGCTCAATGAATATAAACCCAACAGATCACTCAGATCACTAGGATCATATCAGCTAGAAATACCAAGGGTTCACTCAAAGCATGGCGAATCTGCTTTTAGCTATTATGCCAGCCGCAGCTGGAACCAGCTTCCAGAGGAGATCAGATGTGCTCCTACAATAGTCACTTTCAAATCCAGACTCAAAACGCATCTGTTTAGCTATGCATTTAATGAATGAGCACTGTGCCAATGTTCGTCCGACTGTCTGTACTGTACTGTATTTTATTTTTATAAACTGTTTTAATTACTCTTATTTCTTTTTATTATTTTAATTTCTTCTATGTAAAGCAATTTGAATTGCCACTGTGTATGAAATGTGCTATATAAATAAAATTGCCTTGCCTTGCCTTGCCTATTTCCAAAAACATCACGTGATCACAATAAAAGCGTGTGGAAAGAGGTTTGTGCAACATCTGTGTGAGATTGAATCGATTAAAAAGACTGAGAAGCTGAAAAATATCTCATTGTTTTACTGGAAGAGTTTGTACGAGAGTTTTGTGATCTGAGAACCAGCAGCACTTTTACAGGTTTTTTCACTTTCTGTTCTTTCTTTCAAACTGTGAGAACCAGTTATGAGAAGAGTCAAATAATTCATTGAAAACCTTACAGAATTAAAACATTAAATAGAGTTTAGATGACAGAATGATGAGCATCAGTATCAGACTTTTTTTCTTGCCTTCAGTTTCTATAACTGCATATTTATTTCACAATTTTGGACTTTTTATTTGACTCTATATATCACGTATAATGCTTGTGTTTGTTTTTATGCTTTTATATTTCTGTCAATATCAATTAAACCATTGAAGTGTTTTTTTGAACAGTCTTTTCTTACTGGACTTCACAGGGGCTGAGATGTTTTTACTTAGCAACCACCTAGCAAACCAAACAATAAACACCTAACACTGCACAACGATCCCCGGCAACACTTTACCATTGTGGCGGTGACTTCAGCATTAGCAAGAACCTGTTATGTTTGATTCATATGTAAAAATAAATGAATTCATCTGTAACAGGAGGGGAGGGGCGTGTAATGATGACAGACATTTCACACCAGTCGTTCCTCATGAAGCAACACATATTCTCATTTAAACAAAGTTAAAACTGTTCGTGTTCAGTGAGATCTTCATGCCTGCTGTTTCATTATTTAAAGGGACAGTACACCCAAGAATGAAAACTCTGTCATCATTTGCTCACCCTCAGATTGTTCTTAACCTGTGTAAATGTCTTTGTTCTTCTAAACACAAAGGAAGATATTTGTAAGAATGTCAGTAACCAAACAGATTTCATCCTCCATTGACTACCATAGTATTTCTTTACCCTACTATAGCAGTTAATGCAGGATGAAATCTGTCTGGTTACTGACATTTTCTCCAAATATCTTCCTTTGTGTTTAGCAGAACAAAACCACTTATACAGGTTAAGAACAATCTGAGGGTGAGCGAATGATGACAGAGTTTTCATTCTTGGGTGAACTGTCCCTTTAAAGTTCTTAAAGTTGTAGATGGGTGTTTTTACTACTTCATCAACTAACTGATGACGCTTTATAAGTATTCACAGTGTCATTACACATCTTGACAAAAAATAAACATTGATTTGATATAAAATGATGCAGCATTTATAGGTCCGGACAACATTTTGTTCATGTCCCACAACTCTGGTCACAATGTTAAGATACGTAAAATAAACTAGTTGAATTACGTTTTGACATTATTCCAAATCGAATTGCTTAATATACATTTGAATCTAACGCATCTTAAATTATTTATCGTTCAATTTTTTATTTTTTTTAGTAAAGGTGCCTGTCCCACTCTTTGAGTCCTTACCCTACATTGTAAAACGGCTTTTATTATGACATTTTATCAAAGACGAACAAGTCAAGTTACTATGGAAACAGAAATGACACATTCTGACAGTTAGCCACCTCATAATCACTCACATGCGGCACCAAAATATAAAGTAAACATCATCTTTTCTATGTCAGTTTTTACTGTGTGACCTTACCATACAGCTTAGCAATTATGTACTTTAAACTACATTTAAAAATATATATATTAGGCCTACCGTTTAATATAATTTCATGTATATTAATGCTAGTCAAAACGAATGTAGTAACTTAGACCTCGCTAGCTGCCAAATAGCAGCAATATTAGCAAAAAAGTCCGCAACATGCCTTTACATTTTTAAAGATTGACATTTTTACTGTATATTGAATTACAAATATAAAAATGTTCCAGATTCAAATGTTATTGACTCCCTGCAATTGAGTTGACCTTTTTTATGTATTACAGATTTACATTTACTGGGGTTGATTATTGTAATTTTGGAGAGTCAAAAGTGCCGCAGTTGCAGAAACCCAGATTCACATTTTCAGTCAAACTTTATAACGATTCGTGAGTCTCAGTGAAGGAGGCGAATACCCGGTGAGTAACGCGCGCGCGCGCTCGTGCACGTGCACGCCGTCGCCGCCGGTTGTGACTGGCCGCCTGATTGACGGATCGGTACCGGAGACTGGCGTCCTAACACACTGATCACACCGACTCACTGCATCTGAGGATTCGGAACTTTATAAAGAACCGGAACACCTTTAGATCGAGAGAGGTAAGAATGCATTGAAACTTTTCTTTGAGACGACAAATGTAACGGAGACTGACCGGAGGAGGTGAACGGATTGTTTACTTAACGTCACAGAGACTGAAATAAATGTCATGCTGCACTTGATTATTTTACTCTGACAACGATTCATAATTAATTTGTTATCATAGTACATTATTCGATCGAAGTTTTTTTCTCCAAATTCTCACAAAACACGTGTGCGCGCTTTTAAAGCATGCAATATAACGCAAGACGGATTCCGTATTGATCTGCTGTAGTCACGACAAGTGCAGTAAACTCGATTATCGTGATTTTTTGTAAGAATGAAAATGACTCGTGTTTACTCTACATGACAGTGTTTGTGTTACCCATGACGTAATGAATAACATGAACAGAATTGTATCTAATGTCTTGTTTTGTGCAAATGTTGTGCGTTAAAGACGCTTTTTCATTCTTTCATTCTAACAGTTGATCTGATTATCTATAAAAAATACTTTTTCTATTAATGATATGGTGGTATTTTCCTTATGTCACGTGACCTGGACATGTCATGGAACTACAGAAGACTTTGACTCTCGTGATAAATAGTTAGATTCTCTTTAGAGACTTCAGTCAGAGTAAGTTTTTCCAGGGTCACGGGTGAATAACATTGTTTGTGTCTATTAGACTATTGGATTTATGAACACAAGACACAAATCATCTAATGCTGTTTTATTTCAAGCACATTGTCTTTTAATGCTGGATGTGACGTGTAAATGGAGATGTTTGATCGTAAGATTGTTTTTGGTGTGTGACTGATGTAAGCAACATCAAAGTCAGTCAGTCGCTATTATTTTGTGTAGCGTTGTGTGTCATTGTGTGTTCCACGGAAGAAAGAAGCCGTGTGGGTTTAGAATAATAAAACATGTTTGTGGTGAACTGATCCTTTAATGTTTGAAAGTGTGCTGGTTGGATTTTTTTTTCAATCCTTTATTATTATTTATGATTAACAACAAAAAGTCAATATCAACATTCACCCTCCACAATATGTAGCGAATTGAACATCATTAATTCCACATATACTACGTAAACAAATATATAAATAAACAAACAAACGAACAAAAATAAAGAAAAGAAAGAAACGGTGTAAAAATCACACTGTAAAAACAAAATCTATCAACAAAGAATATAAATATTTAGCTTTTGTACTATTCACCTCTTCAAAACAATCAACATAAAAAGGAAACTCCTCTTGAAAAACCATTAACTTAAGGGGGACTTTAAAAAAAATACATTTATGAATACAGTATTTCAACAAAAGAAGTATATTATTCCCCACAAAATACTTAATATTAATTATCAAACCAATTGTTATACTTTTCCATGATCATGTTAAACCAGCAGGTATTTTCTGCTGTATCTATTCAAACTATGGAAGTATTTGTTAAATGCAGAAGCGTTATGTATGTACAAATATTCACTGTGTTGTGTGTTCTGTGTGATATCAAAGCATGTAGACTGATATACAGCTATAGGCCCAATGTCACGGATGAACAGAGAGACCCTAAACTATGTAAAGAAACTGCACACACACACACACACACATGGTGCTAACTAACCAGCTCCAGCTGTGTGTCAGTGTGTGTTATGTGGAGTTCACGTTGGAGAGTGTGTGACCATATGGCATAAAGCGTCCAATTCTTACCTCACCCCCCCACCTTTCATCATGAGACCCGGCAGGAAAAACTCAATGAGCCGCTAGAGCCCAACAGCAGATGTGTGTGTGCGAGAGACAGAGGGAATGCATGCATGCACGTGTGTATTACACCCCGTCTACATCGCAGGAGCATAAAGACAAAACAAGAACGCTTTATGATCCTAAGCGACGCCGTCATGTGCATAGTCGAGTAATCTAAAGTGCCTCTGTTTGAATCAATAAGATTCTGTTTACAACATGACAACAAAACCAGAACACTTGTGTTGTAGACCCTGTCTGGGTGTTTCCCACAGCAGTGTTTGTCCGAATATCAACCTCTTTTTTTTCATTCACATATCTGAGTTTCGCTTTCTTTTTGTTCTGCTGGGTGTAGAATGTAAATGTCAATGAACGTAATGCAGGCGGCGTTAAAGGGTCAGTTTAGCCAAAATGAAAATTCTGTCTTTATTGACTCGACCCAAGTTTGTTCCAAAGCTGCGTGAATATCTTTGTTCTGCTGAACTCAAAGGTAGATATTTGTAAGAATGTCAGTAACCAATCAGATCTCATCCACATATTGACTCCCGTATTTGTTTTCCCTACTATGGCAGTACTGTGGATGAGATCTGTTTGGTTACTGACATTCTTACAAATATCTTTGCTTGTGTTTAGCAGAACAAGGAAAAACAGGCTTTGAATAACTTGAGTGTGATGGCAGAATTTATGGTTTTAGGTGAACTATCTCTTCAAATAGTCTTAAGACTGCCTCAAAATCATCCTAAAATCTGTGTAACCCTAAAAAGTCATATTGAGATAGTTAAAAAAGTGATTGTTTCTGCCACATCAGTATGAAAAAAGTTTTATATTCTGTCACCTTAATGATGTTAACAAAATATCTGAAAAATCACCAGCAATTCACGATCGTTGCAAAATCTCAACCTAGCCAGGTCCTTCAAAAGTCTTGAGACTGTTGTTTTAATGTATTTATTTATTTTGTGTGTGATCTTGATTGTTATGGCTGGTTATGGGGCGTCGTTCTATCAGTATTTGAGTTTTCAGGTGTGATTTCTAACACACACAGGTTCATGGTTTAGATGATCTTCGATAGTAAAGTGCTCTTTTTGGACCTCTTCTATCTCTTTCTCTTTAAATCCAGGAGGGTATAGAGAAGGGATTCTTGATGTATCCGTGTCCAATTTTCATATTGAGAGGAATTTTTCAGACAATTTTACTGGAAAACAAGACAAACAGTCTTCAAGTAAGAATATCATTTTTTTGCAGTGCGGATACTCCATTTTCTCATCTCCCATTTAGTTTTGTACTGGAAAACATTTGAGATTCTAGATGTTTTAAGCTGTGGCTCTGAGTCAGAAGCTATCTCGAGCTGACAGTCCGGCCGTTTTAAAGCATTTGAGAGTTTGACATCTCATATCTGGATTGAGTGAGTCTA